>CM062811.1:685328068-685538068 GCA_031772625.1 Pinus tabuliformis
ATTATCCAAGAAGTTGACTTAGGAACAACCTTTTCAGTACTTTGAAGCTTGCATGCCTCAATGGCAAGTTTCTCACTTCTGGCAATAGGTTTACATCAATGGCCTTCGACCGAAAGATTTTGCGTGGTGTTCGACATCAACTCATGTATTCACACCACATGAATTGTACTACAGTACCTTGAGGGTCATTATCATTATCGGTGATTCCTCTCGTGCCTGTTAACAACTTAAATCATTGGCTGGTAATCAAGCAGTGTCTTTCCATGTTCGACATCAGAACATCTTTTCACATGGATCAACTTGTACTTCGGGCAAAGATTGTTTGAAGACCCCGGAGCTAGTTTCATCCATACGGGCTGCGATATATATTTAGGAAAATAAAAACATCAAATGTACATCATAGTTGCATAGATAATCATCCAAACTAAGGGATGATGGCTCTACTAGAATCATCAGTCTACCACATAGACGATTGTCTGTCTTATGTACATGAAAATGAATTTATAAAGCTGAGCATGGGAATGCCCGCCTCAGCTAGATCATGAAAATATTATGAAGATAATGTATTGAATTGTATCTTATTACAGGTCACCTTCCAGTTCGAAAAACCTCTGATCCTCATGATAAATCATTTCACCCGACATCAGAAGATTTACGACCTCATGCTTTAGGGGGCAACTGTTATTGACATATTTGGGCACTGCAACCCCAGTCACATATGTCCATAAAGCAAGGGCTTCTAAACCCCTAAAAGTGTTATTTCATACCCTAAAGGAACAAGGTCAATTGATTACATCATTTCCCAGAAGTTCTCCCTGAAAAACTACTCAGAACTGGTCAAAACGGGACCATACAGACTGCTCCATGCTGAGGGTGCGATGCATCTCACCTGTTACACATGGGGGGTGCGATGCATACTAAAAATTCCTTCTGTAGGGTGTGATGAGCGAGAGCAGACAAATGGCAGAAGAAGTTTGCTAGGTGGAAACTCAAAGAATCTTCTAGAAACTGCTCATGTGACACTTGCCTCTCTGAATTCGCCCAGGGATGAGTAAGAGATCATGAAATCTCCAAGTGGAACCAAGAACTATCAGTGAAATGACACTAATCAAAATCCCAGAAGCTGACTCACTCTCTTGCAAACATCTATATATGGATCCCTCATCCTAGAGATCTAGAGGCTGGAATTTTGTAATTTGTAAGGAATTGTTGTTGGTTTCTCTTTGAAGACATTGTATTGTTGGTTGATCTTACTTTGTATGAGGTGAAGAGGGCTTTCATGCTGGGAGGATGATGCTGGATCAGACAGTTTGGTTGTAATCCTCTCTTCTACTACTTCTATCAATAAAGCTATTTGAGTTTTCCTCCATATGCTTGTATATCTCTGAATCTTGTGTTTTGTTGCTTTGACTCTACAGGTGTTCTTTGAAGCGGGACAAGTGAGAAAGGAGCGGTGAAAGCTCTATCAAAGGAGAGAGGAAACAAGCAAGGAGACTAGTGAAATACTGAGGTTGGTACTCTCTGCTTCTCTCTCATCTATCTCTCATAAAAGAAAACACAAGTAACTTTAGTTTGTTTGTTTCTAAGATAGCTACCCATCTTAGTGGGACTAGTAGCTCTGAATGGACACTAGTTTTCCCGATAACACCAGGAGGTCCACAACACTGAGGTATGTTGGTTCTACAAATTCTTGAAATCTAAAAGCCCCATTAAGATCATTCTTTTTCATTTTTTGGTTTGGAAAAACAAAAATCTAACATGGGAGAACCTTCAGAAGAGGAATTGGTGGGGGTCGGGGATTTGTGTGCTATGTAGGAAAGCGGAGGAGGAAAATACCCATATTTTTCTAAAATGCCCTATGACTGTACTGGTTGGAGTGTTCTATTGTTAGTATTTTCATTGGTTTCCCCTATAACCAATATGACAACATTATTGTATGCTTGTGTTGGTGGAGTAAACAAAATCCTACATGGCAGAACGTCCCCCTTATTCTTTTCTGGGAAATTTGCGCATGGCGTAACAAAATTACTTTTGAAAATTATAGAGAAAATGATATGCAGGGGATGGAACAAATTATAACGTGGTATACATTTGGAAACCAACATGATGCAAGGTCTAAGAAGATCATTCACAAAATGGTAGGCCCTAGAATGGAGTACTCGGCTGAAATTTTTGATGGTGCGGCACAAAGGAACAAATGTGGTTTGTGGTTTTTGGATTTCTATATAAAAGGAGCATGAATTCTAGGTCCATTGGCATGCTTTCCGAGGTAAGAATATGAAGGCTGAAGTAATGGCTCTATGGGGTCTTCTCTGGTTCTCACGGTATCTTAACATCTAATTGTTATTGAGCATGCTATGGGTTGCACAAAAGTAAACCAACCATTGCTCCATGGCTGGTGTTATCAAATCGAGAATCTTTGGGCCTCTTTCAGAGACTCAATGATTATGCATATTGGACGAGTCTTCACTCAAAATGCAGATCACCTATGAAACAAGAGGCTACAAGATGCTTTGGATGGGATGCACATTGAAATCATCTGGGAGATAACATAGTATATGTCAGGGTGCTTCCTTTTCCTCAATAGCATCAAATTTTTTGGAGGAGAACACATATGATACATGCTGCTTTTTGATATTTTCCAGTGGTTTTCTTTTGACACTGTTTATATCTTTTCTTTGTTTGTGCATAACATACTTTACACACAGATACTTGGTTGTTGTCTATTTAGATCAAAATGGAGATATGATTGTAACTGTTTCTTTGTATTAATACCAAAGGGTACATAGTCACAAATTTAAACAACATTATGTTGTGATGACAAGTAGGGATCGATCTTAAGAATACAGTATTAGAAGTACTATGATGGATTTTGACATTATTCAATGCAAGATGTACTGAATATATTTTGGATATATATAATGCTTTTTTCATACTGAAGAAAAAAATAATAATAATAAAAATAAAATTGCAATTCCACCCAATCCTCCTGTGACATATTTAGTGTAATTGTACTAATATTATGCCCGACATTAAATCTGAGTTCGGAACTTAAAGACATTTCAACTCCTTAAATTTACGGTGCTACAATTAGTGTAATTGTACTCGTTTAAAATGTGATATCCAAGCAATATATTCCACTTCAGAGATGTTGGAGTCACAATTGCCATTACACCAAAACTTGCAGGTGTTAGTAAACATACACATCGCTAGATTTCAGCACATGCCACGAAACACACAGGGAGCATTGACTTTCTACACCGCCATTATTAGGGAGCCAACAATCTCACCCCCAACGTGAGCCTAGAGTGTTTCAAACTCGAGACCTCTGGCTTTGATACCACTTCTTAGAGTCACGCTTGCCGTTACACCAAAACCCGCAGGTGCTAGTAAATAGACACATCGCTAGATTTAAGCACATGCCACGAAACACATAGGGAGCGTTGACTTTCTACACCGCCATTAATGGGGAACCAACAAAAGAAGATTTCGTATGACCAATATTCCTGAATCTCAGTTCTCTCCCACTTCTCGACCTTCATTGGGCCATATATTCTTTCGAAATTGTCCCTTAAGAGCGACAAGGGGTTGTGTCTCACTATGCACAATGGAGTCGAGGGTTGGAATTTCAAAACAACCGCATTCGTCAAATTTGACACAGCTCCTCAGTAGTATTCACAATTTCAATAAAGGAACTTGAAGGTTTCACAATTTTCTTACATGTATTTGACTGGCAAATCACGCAATGATGGCCAATTTACCTGTCAAATTCCATCGTTGATAATGCCCTTGGATTTAGGTAAGTATAAAATATAAGGGTTAACATATATTGTCCGCGTACATTAATAGAGTTATAGCTCCGTAAATATTGGTTGCAGTAGATAATGGCAAAATCATGGCTGCTTATAGATAGGGTCCCCAAAACTCGGAATATTGTGGTTTGCAAAATTCCTGAATATTCCTTCTCTTAACATAGATGGGGATCCATTGTCTATTATTACACTGCACTGGGCGAATCATCCATTCAAGCTCGTTAAATAACATTGACTATCTCATGGGCGCTTTCCGGAAGTCATCCATTCAACATATTCGCAGATCCTTCAACTCAACGAAGGACACCATGTCCAAACTCAGATATTCCTTCCCTTAACATATATGGGGATTCACTATCTATTATTAACCCTGCACTGTGAAAATCATCCATTCAAACTCGTTAAATAACATTGACTATCTCATGGGCACTTTCCATAAGTCATCCATTCAACACATTCGTAGATCCCTCGACTCAATGACGGATGCCATGTCCAAACTCAGAATCGCTTAGAATCGCTACTCCTAAGGATGGTATTAATATCGTGCTGATAGTGGTGGCATGATGTTGGCTCCCTTCTTTTCCCGAGGGGTTCTACTATCCTGATCCTTCTGCACTTGCCAATGGCGGACAAATATACTGGTTTTTATATTTTTAATAGCAAAGTTTTTTATTTTTGTTGTTAAAGAATAGTGTTGGATTGTATTTGAAACTTAACACTCAATAATCTTTAATTCCTAGCACATTCAAATTTAAATGACCTTGTTTTCAAATGCCACAAATTTATTAAGATAACAGATTTCTTAGGGAAATCAGTAAAAAAAATTAAAAAAATCAGAAGAGTGAAATAGATTCAGCACCATCAAAAATCCATAAAATACTCAAAATCCCAAAATTTAACAATTATAACCAACATTTTTAAAAAAATTTACAAAATTTTATCACAATTTTACCAAAATTTCTATTATTTTCTAAATTAATTTACTCTTTAAACTACGCTAATTTAACTTGTATAGATTTCAATTTAGGATTGTAACCAACTTTCCAACATTTAATAATAGATAGACTACGGCAAAAGAGCAACCGTTGCGTGTTTATCATCAGCAAGGAAGGACAAAAGAACTGTTTGCCTTTACATTCATGTGCAGGTTCACATCTCTCTTTCTATATTGACACATGATTGTCAGATTTAAAATCATGACAGCGAATACGATGCTTCAGTTATCGCGTGCCTGTAGCGCGATCGTTGAACTTACGCATGCTGTCACCTCCGGGGCTACGAGGGTCCGTGTCTCTCTTTGCACAAAGCCCATTAAATTGAGTCACGTCGACGCGTATCTGGTCCAGGGACGTGGCATTCAAGGCAACTAGGAGATGCGAAGACAAATCCGCAAGTTGACAGAAGTTTCAAGGTGCCGTATATTTTTCAACATCTCCCACGCGGTCACTGGTTATGCCATGTACGTGTAATATATACTATTTTCGAATAATGGAGGGTAGGGTTTGAATTTCAAGGTTTTTTTAATCTGTTTTTACGGTTTCAACCAAGAATCTCCACTGTTTTGCAATTTTCTTAACGATATTTCGTAAGGAATTCTTAATGGAGGGTTAAGTTAGGTGAAAGAAGCTATAAAAATAATGGAAAATCTGGTATGATTTTTTGTCAAAATTTCAATTTTGTTCAAACAACCAATATTTCTAGACATATCGCTTAATACAGTTACTAGTTAAATTTTATACTTGTCTAAATTTAATTAGTGACATACACTGCATAATACATTAATAGAACTATAACTTCAAAAATATTAATAGCCATAACCCTCCATCTAAATAGGCCCGCTATCTAAATATGCTGCAATATGCAGATCTGGTGCTAGATAATCGAAAAAAATAAGGCAGGATAGGGTTGACAAAACACTTTGCATCAACCATTACAGAATTCATTTTAAAGGGATTTCACAATACGCAAACCTAAATTGGAGAGATACCGATTGCATGTTTATCATCAACAAGGCAGGACAGAAGCACTGTACGCCCTTTCATAAAGAAGAACTGTACGCCCTTTCCTTTTCTTTAATTGAAAAGGAAAACCTGACCAAATTCATGTGCAGGTCCACATATTACCGATTCTCTCCGACTTCTCGACGCCCTTTGGGCCATATATTCTTTGAAATTGTCCCCTGAGGTCGACGAGGGGCCGCGTCTCTCAGTGCACAATGTCCTATTATCACATGATTGTCAGATTTAAAATTATGACAGCGAATACGATGCTTCAGTTATCGCGTGCAACTGGAGCGGGATCGTTAAACCAATGCATGCTGTCACCTTTGCGTTCCCGGAGGAATTTCTGTTGAATCAGAAAGACTTATATAGCTTGCGCCCGTTATTGTGCGGTGTTCCAACACTTACACATTTGAAACTTCATAACATCCACATTTTCTTGCAACGGTCGTTATCATTCAAGATACTCGCCCCGAGAACCTGATTTGCTCGATGGTTTTATCTCGTAAGTTTCTTAACTTATTAAAAATCGTTTTAATTTGGATTTTCAATTAAATATATTATATGTTTGTAAAATCTGATATTCTGGTGGTTATATAATAATTTATTATAATATTCAATTTTTGTTAAAAGCTTTTTCATCCGGAAGTTCTAATGAGTTCTAACTCAGTATAGAAGGTTTTAAATTGATTTTAAGGGTTTTAAATTGATTTTAAGTTATATGGGAGATAATAATTTTATCTCATACTTAAAGATTTTAATTTTAATTTATGGACAATAAAACTAATCCACTATATTAATAATGGTTTAGAGTTCTAGAATATAAACTATTGTAGATCCATCTTAATTTCGATCTATCATGTCTTGAGAGGGATCAAATCTTTCAAGGTGCAAGTCTCTTTTTTGAGCGCAAAATTTGAGGAAAGGTTTGCACCTAGAGAGATTTGATCCCTCATGGTGCTTGATAGATACAACGTTAAGATGGATCTAGGGTGGTTTCATTCATGCATCGTCACACAAAATTTGTTGAATATATTATTCTGATCATTTCAAATATGATAAATATGTTTAAGATTAATCTATTTATTTTAATTTTATGACATAGACTATAGACTCTTAATAACTTGAATGATGAAAAATGATGATTTTTTTTTGAATGCAAACTGACAATATAACATTGTTGAAGGATAGAAAATGTAATAATAAGAATGTAATCAATTAGAAATAGTCTCATTTTGATCAATCTCAAACTATTTTTTTCTTATATTCTTATTATGACACATGTTTGTTTTGTCATCTTTTCATATCAATCATATGAAAATGGTGGTTCAAATAATGGATCATTCAATTTTTTAACTCAAGCTATTCTAGTAAATGTTATGACTTCTCTCTCTTGCTCTCCAATATTAATACTAGTTTTCTTCAAAGTCAATCATTGTGACTTATGGAGTGTTAAACCCTGAGTAAGTCTCAAAAGTAGTTGTTTTCTATCACCTCGATTGAATGCAAAGTGACTAACAATGTTGAACGATGGAAAATGAGAATAACAAGAATGTAGTCAATTACACAAAGTTTATGGTTTCAAGAAGTGAACATTTTAGTAAGTGAACAATTATTTAAGATGAAAATTCAAGTATTTTATTTATGTTTGATTATTTTAACATAGAAAGCAATGCATCTAGGGCAAGAAATCAAATAATATTAAAGATTAACAACTACACAAAAATCATTGCATCGACTACAAACAATAAAATAAGATTAGGAACCAAAATCTACACTAAATTCAATGCATCTATTTTAGTGAAAATCCAAAATATTCATGGATTTCTAATTCCAACTTCTTTTACCTTTTTCAAAATCCTTCATCTTCCTCTATGGTTAATATTGTTCAATATTATATAATACAATATAATATATATATATGTGTGTCTTTGTCTCTCTTTATTACCCCCTCTCTCTCCCCTCCATCTTTGTGTCTCTCTCCTTCCCTCTCTCACCCACCTCTCTCTCTCTCTCTCTCTCTCTCTCTCTCTCTCTTTCACACACACACAATATGTATCTATATCCCCCTCCCTTACTTTCTATGTCTCTCTATTCTTCCCTCTTCCCCTCCTCCATATATATCTATATTTCCCTTTGTCTCTCCTTCTTTGTCTCTTTATCTCATCCCCAAAACATACACACTCTCTGTCCATATATATATATATCCCTCTCTTTTCTCCATTTACCTCTCTCTCTCTCTCTCTCTCTCTCCATCATTCTCACTCTATGACTTTCTTCTTCGCTCCCTCTCCCTCCATCTCTCCTTCTCTCTCTAAAGTCCTCTCTCTTCATTCATCTCTCTTCCTGTCTCTCCCACCTCCCTCTCTCTCTCTCTCCATCTCTATGTCTCCCTCTCTTTCTTCCCCTTTTCTCCCATTCTCTCTCATCTCCTTCTCTCGCTTGTCCCTCCTTCTCTCATTTCTCCCTAAATCTCTCTTCATATCACTCCCTCTCTCTCTCTCCACCTCTATCTCTATATCTATTTGTTCTTCCCTCCCTCTCTCCCCCCCTCTAACTTGATATCTCTCTCCTTCCCTATCTCCTTCTCTCTCTTACCTCCTCTACCTCTTCCTTCCTTTCTCTCCCTCTCTCTGCCACCTCCCTCTCTCTCTCCCTCCCCTTCACTTTCTCTTTGTTCCTCCCTCTCCCACCTCCATCTCCCTCTGGCCCCAATCAGTTCTCTCTCTCTCTCTCTCTCTCTCTCTCTCTCTCTCTCTCTCTCTCTCTCCACTTATATGATCGAGAATTGTCACTTTGATTAATAAATAATATATGTAAGGTATAATATAATGATACTTTAATTGAGATGATTATAATTATAATATATTTGAATAATATTAATCAATATTATTGATTATTATACCAATAATAATATAAAATAAATAACTTGTTAAATGAACAATATTATGCTAACGTTACATTATAGACATGCCAATTTCTTTTGATCAAATTGGTAGCTCTGTGCCTTGCATTTTTCATTTTGTATTAAATTTCTACATTTTGTATTTTACATTTTACATTACCTTACATTTTGTATTTTAGATTTTCCATTACATCTTACATTTTACATTTTACATTTCTATATGTTTTAATATGAATATTAATTAAAGCATATGAAGCCAACATTTTTTTCATATCTTTTAAAAATTGTGTCTGACATCTGCACCAAAATATTTCAATTTTTTTGAGGGTCTTACTGAATTCTTTTGGGTTGATTGCATCAGGATTGGCCTGGAAGATTGGGAATGGAAACCAAGTTAAATTGGGTTCTGATCCATGGTAAGGTTCTAGGAATAGGCATAGATTATCACATTGCCATATTGATCTTCTTAGACATCATGGGTTATGCAAAATTGCTCATATAAACAATCTGACTCAGACGACCCTCTAGCATCAAGGTTGTCTTTCTATTACATATCTATATTTCATGGAGGCTATTACATATCTATATTTCATGGAGGTTTTTCATGAGGAATAGCCTAACTATATGGATACCTTGTATTCATCTCAAATTCGTCTAACTGACTGTGTTGGTCAGATAGTTTAGGCACACTCCCCCCATGGTTATTATGATCCCAAATTAGGGTATATCCACTTAAATGTGACTCGACAAATGTTGATATTTCTTGGTGGTGGAAAGTATTTTTCGTGTCAATATGGCCACAAAAATATCACATGTTAGTCTAGCGTATCATTAAGAAAATTGTCCCTACATGGGATATTATTGAGGGGATACAAAATATTGGCCTTGGTTAGTGTGATCTTTACAAAGGTAGTGAGGAGTCTATTGAAAATCTATTTGTTAAATATCCTTTTACTAAGAAATTTTGGTTGGCATGTAGTGCTCTTCTTGATCTTGTATGTAAGTGGGAGGTTCTGTTGTTTGTTTAGACTTGAAAAAATTAAGTCCAAAATAAGTCTACAAAATCCTTTCATGGCATTCCTCTTATTGTAAGTTGGGGCATTTAGATAGCTAAGAACCAAGCTTTGTTTCATAATATTCCATCCTATTCGGAAATGTTTCTCGCTGAATGCCTCATCTATAGTGACATTTTTTTTAATCAAAGGTGCCTTCCTATGGGTGGACAAGAGGACCTTGATGTCTCTATTCCCTAGGGTTATTTTGATGAGGCATCTCAATGTGATGAATTATGTTGTGGGGTGGGGAGGGTGGTTTGTCTTGCATTTATCCAAGCATGATGCTTTTCATGTCAAGACAGGCCTTGGAAGAGGCTCAAACAAATTGGTAGAAGTGCTTGCTTTCAAAACCCTTATCGATTTTGCTCATGAGAATGGTTGTGACCAACTTCAAATTATTGGTGACTCCTTATTTATTGTGAATTGGGTCGACAAGCTACAAAGATGCCAAAACATTTTACTTACTCATATATTGGAGGACCTTTAGATACATAATGTTTCTTTTATTTTCTTTACTTTCGTGCATATTTGCAAGGAACACAATAAAGCAACATATGGGTTTTTTAAGGAAAACCTATACATGGATCAAGGATTGTGATTATTATATGAAGTCGTCGGGCCCGAGCATTTCCAATACTGCTATAGGCATTTTATGGATGTGATTGTAAATGATGTTCATGTTTGATTTTTGGGACCTTTTCATATCATCTTTTGGTTTCTTGACAACATTTTTTGCATGTATATATGTTATAATTACATGAGAGACTATTGCATATGATGAAAATATATCAATGTTTGCTTTTTTTTATGATTATTAGATGAATGTATGGACTATATGATTAATTTACAACATAATGTACTTTTTGTTATTATGACCACTTATGGAACTAGGAAGTTTCCTAGTGAATACACTCATCGTAACGTATATATAAAATGTAATTTTTTTCATTTTTATGAATGAATTAGAGTGTTTTTCCAAGTAAAGAAATAACATTTAAATTTTTTTGACATACATAGTTCTTACATTACACCTAAACATCTCCCCTATACTAGGCTATAAAGTGCCTATTTGCATAATCATGTATTTTATTCAAACAATTTTGATTAGTACTATTTATAAAGTCAAGATATAAAATCTAATTCAAATAATACATGTCACCGTGGGTGATATAAAATCAATTTCATGGATGAATGAATTTAAAATTCACTCCTTGTAAGTTTAATTCAACAAGCTGTAAAGTTTAATAAATCATGTAAAAGGAAAAGCAATTTTGAAGTAGAATAAGATAAAAGGGAAAAAAATATAAAAGTAACTTAAAGGAGAAAGAATGGGAGAGAAGATTTTGAAAAATGAGAAACTAAAGTTCATACTATTGGTCTTACCATTACCCAACTTTTATATTTCTTTAAATAGGTTCATTCTCAAAGAGTATTTTTTTCAAGAAGAGGAGGCACAAAGAACATAAACTACATTGTAACCGAATATGGTCAAAATGAAGAATAGAGCCCCAACTAGAAGTTTGTTTTCTTATTATTGTTTTGAGGATAAATATATATCTTGTTTGATGAAATTTATATATAGTTTTCTAATGGGATTTGTTGAATAATTAGAAATCCATTGATGTTTTAATGGTAAAATGTGCTCCTATCTTATTCATATTAATAATTTGAGGATGTTAATGGGAAAAATTGGGAATGACCTCTTGCATTTATGCTAACATTCTAAAAAATTATACCTGTGATTAATGGATACAAAGAACTATGTGATACCCACCGTCTAATTTTATTTGAGAGTTCAAACCTATAGCCAATTCCTTTATTCCTAGGTGATTATACACATAGGTGGTCATTTTATTTCATTTTTTAGTTAGATTTATTCTTCTAGACCACTTGCTCATTATTCAAGGAAAGATAACTATTGTTAGATTGTTTTCATATTTCTTGGCATATTACTCATACAACAATTCATGTATTTATTGTTCGCACATGTTATGTAAGACATACATAGCTATAGAAGGCACTCTAATTTCCTAGCAATTGTTAATAGCTAGTATGTGTTGATAGGAAAATTCTTCAGTGGATATAATTGGATGTGTATTGTTTTGCAAATAAGTTAGGAAGTGATCAAATTTAAAAGGTTACTCTTTATTTCATGCTAAAGTGTATATATTTTTTTTGCCTAAACCCTATATTATGAAAAGTTAAAAAAAACTAGTATTCCAATTGACGAGAGTAAAACTAAATAAACATTTCAAAATAAAATTATTTTAATTAAAATAACTATTTCATGTTTTTAAAATGTTCAAAATAACTGAAAAATAAAAATTATTAAATTTGAGAGATACTTATTTTCCTTGAAAAAATTTCAAAGTATTAAAACTATGTAAATCTTCAAACACAAGGTCATAATCAAACCTTTTGTGATGTCCGTATAAAATACTATTTGTTTAGTGTATATATATGGTGATCATGGGTTCACTCTATCAATTGTAGATTAATATAGCAAGCATATCATAATCCTATGTAACCCTAGGATACGTGTTTGTCCTAAATCTCATTAGGAAAGAACAAGTTGTCCTAAACCTTCAAGCTTTTATTGAAGGGTGGTAACGCTATCAAAACACTTTAAGAACCGTGAGGATAGTCTTCTTCCTTTATGGAGATATTGGAACATGAAAATATAGTATAATTCTATTCATTTCTTATTATGTAAGGTAAGAATTCTATAATTCCTAAGATCAATATAAATATAAAGAGAAAATACATTATTGATCAAGTGCACCAAGTATGTTATTGTTAGTGAGGGCACTGCTTTTTCACCTCATCACTCAAACCATGTCATAAATGTATGGCATAGTGGATTTAGAGAATAATCCCTATTGCATAGATCCAATGATAACATGAATTATTTTACCTTCTCCACATCTTACATAAGAATCATACTGAAGCATTAAAAATGTTACTCCAAGTGCAATATCCCCTCTATTAGGTAGTGTTATTTTTAATCACTATTGTTGATAAAAATGGTAGTGAAGCCATGATGATACATTGGATAAATTGTTGTAATTAAGTATTTTATTTATTAATAAAATAAATTCAAGGACGATTATGTACTTGGAAAAGGCACTCGAGAATTAGATTGGATAAATTCTTCATGAAAATAATTGTAGAAAATTCTAGATAAGACTATGGGACGTGAGAGAAAAATCCCTTAGAAATGCTTAGCTGAAGAAAGATGGTAAGTTGGTTGCACTTAAAGAACCACAGGAGAAAAAGGCGGGCTTTAAAAGAAAAAGCCTAGGCAAGAAAATAATAAAGCCCATAAAAGTGGGAGGCCGCTGAAATGGAAACAATATCGTGAAGAAGGGTATAAACTAGCCATAGAAGGGATCAATGGGGTTGTTGATTCTCTAGAAAATAATCTTAGCTCCGGTGTGTTGGACACCTAATCCTCTAAGGGTTAGTGTGGAAGCTGAACAACCAAAAATAGTGCAAGGGACCACTTGGAATATGAAACCAAGGGTCACTTCTATGTATTATTTATATGTATCATTGTGAATAAGATATGTAATCTCATGTTTATCATTCATATTTTACCTCCGCCATGTATCTGTCTTACAGTGTGTCAGAGTTTTAATCGAATTTTTGGCCTGCTCTAATTTGAGCCACTTGTGTGACTCTCGAAATGTGATCTCTACCTTCCTATCGCCTTACTTTTTAGATCTCTACCTTCCTATCGCCTTACCTTTTGTGAGAACTGCCATTATTATTCTTGCTACACGTTGTCCCACTTCCTTCCTTAATTTTCAAGTTGCGGACTTGCACCAGACAATTTCAAAATTTGCCCAACCAAGTGGTGTCTTCAAAATTCAAGAAATAACAACTACTAAGGAGCAACTTGCGTTCAATTACGCCTTTCATTTCAGAATCACTCTCTCAGGCCGACTTACACTATCCCTCTGCATAGCGATATTACACTATCAACAACAACGTGAATGTTTCCTCCCTCGGCCCTTCCACATTTTGGCTTTCCATCACACCTGTGCAACCGAGTCGACGATGTATACACTCTGCTCCATTTTTCAACTCACACCATATTGCTTCGCCTTCCACTCGGTCTCCACTCCCCTCTGCTCCTATATGCAAATCTGTAACAGAAGGCGAGGTAATCTGGAGCAAGTACTAAGGCTTTGCCGAAGATTTTAAGGGGTGAAATGGCGGTGAACCTGCCATGGCCGAGAAGAAGATCAGGGGCAGAGTAATGACAGAGTGTTGCGTGCTTTATTTTGAGAGTGAGTTTCAGCTTTGGGAAGGAAGGCGCAAGGGTCACGCAACTTATTTGAGACCCTACCTCCATCACTCTCAACAACACTGACCACCATTACTACATCTGTGTAGTTTCTGGCCACTATATCGCCGACCAGAAGGTGAGTAGCTCACAATCCTCATATCCTGAGTTAAATGGCTTGAATGGCTGTCAAAGGAGTATAAAATTTGGAACAGTGAATTTGAATGCATTAATTCTTTACATTCATCAAATCTGTCATATGACTAGGTTCATCAAATCTGCATATGTGTTGATAAACGTGACTTGATTTGTATAAACGTTGAAGCAGATTGTGTATCTCGGTAATGTATGAATTATTCCTATCGACGCCTCACCATCAACATCTAGACAAGAACTTCGTATTTGGAAATTTTGTTTCCATCAGCACTCTTAATAACTCTAATAGTCCATCAGCACTTAGTAGAACAATTGATTAGTGCTCAACAATTTTAGTCTCCATCAACACTCAATTAAAAGTTTGTGTCCAAATCCAACCTCTCAAATACGAAATATTTTGTGGCTCATGCTCATTTGGGAAGATAAGCTCTGACCTATTCTGTGAAGGCTGATGTGTTAAGGAAGGCCGAAGATTGGCATCTGTCAAGTATTATTATTTGCAAGAAGCTATGCTGAGATACTGTCTAGCAATTGAAAAGAAGAAAAGTAATCTTATCCAAGGCCCATCTGAAATCCAAAGAATGAAGAAAAAGTAACTCCAAGGAAGAATGTTGATTCAATTCATGGTTATTACAATAGCTAACAAACTTTCTTTTCTCGGTATTGTTATTATTGTAAAATTTTTGGTCATTGAGCTAAACATTGCATGGCTCATAAGAATGAAACACTAAGATTGAAGGATAAAACAAATAAATCACATGGTCTCAAACAGAAAGGAAAAATCAAGACCTACAAATCCTTTGATCCTTTGAACAAGTTTGATCCAATTTTCTCATTATGTTATGATTATGGACATAATGAACAAAATTGTCCACTCAAAAGAAGAGAAGCAAGAAGGGAGAATCACAATATGGATAAATGTGGCCTAGCTCTATGTCCTCATAGTGATCAAAACCATTGGTCTGTGGATAGTGGGTGGTCAAGGCATATGACAAGTGACAAAAATAAGCTTGTCTCATTGAAAAATAAGGATGGAAGTGTATCCTTTGCAAGTGGATCTACTAAAATCACTGGAAAAGGGACTGTTGCCCTTGTTAATGGAAAAGGAAAGGCTCAAAATTATTTGTTGGTAGAAGGAATCGTCCTCTGGAGAACTTGTGTCTAAAGGAATAAGAACACCAGATAACATTTACATGCTAGGAAAAATCCATGAAGATAATGCTACTCGAGTGAAACATATGAAAGTTGGTTATGGCACAAGTGATTGAGGCATATAAATTTTGATAACTTGATCAATATTAGCAGAATTAATGCAATAAGGGAAATTCCAAAGATCTTCAAACCAAATCAAGCTCTATGTGGCCCATGTCAACATGGTAAGCAAACTAGAACCAACAACAAGACTATGGAGTTCTCAACATCAAAACCTCTTGAGATCATTCATACATATTTATGTGGGCCAACTAAAACTCCAATGCTCAAAGGTGAAAGGTACTTTGCTTTATTTGTTGATGAATATACTAGAATGATGTGGATATATTTCATAAAATATAAATACGAAGAATTTGAATGCTTTAAGAATCTTAAATCTCTTGTAAAAAATGAAAAGGATTCTAAGATTAAATGTCTTAGAACAGATAGAGGGTGAGAATTCACATCAAAAGAATTTGATGAATATGTATAGTTCATGGAATCGAAAGAGAACTCTCTATTGTTAGAACACCCAAGAAAAATGGGGTAGTTGAAAGAATAAAACGAACCATTCAAGAAATGGTGAGGACAATGTTACTAGCAGTTGACTTGCAGCCAAAATTTTGGAGAGAAGAAGTCAGGACAATAGTTTATACCTTGAATCGTACTCACCTAAGACCAAATAATGAGAAGAATCCTTATGAATTATGGAAAGGAAGACCTACATCAGTAAAATACTTCAGGATTTTTGGAATCAAATGCTTCATAAAGATTAATGAAAACTGACTAGGAATATTTGAATCTTGGGTTGACCAAGGAATATTCCTTAGATATTCTACTAGGAGAAAAGCTTACAAATGCTACAATAATCACCTACAGAAAATAGTGGAAAGCATTGTTGTGAAGATCGATGAAACCCTTCTAGAAAAGGAAATTGAAGATCATGAAGTTGACCCCTTCATTGAAGAAAATGAAGAAGAACCTGAAAAAGAAGAAAAAGATCAAGAAAAACAAAAAGAAGCATCTCAAACTCCTTCAAAGGTGAAATTCCTCCAAAAACATCATCCGAAAGAGAAAATTATTGGCAATGTAGATGAGGGAATACAAACCCAAAGAAGGATGACAAGTACAACAAGGAAAGATGATGTTGCTCTCCTATCTATAATAGAACCCGAAATTTTTACTCAATCAAGTAAGGATCCTCATTGGGCAGAAGCCATGGAAGGAGAAATGTCTCAAATCGAGAAGAATGAGACATGGGAGCTCATACCTCATCCAAAGGATAAAAATATAATTGGAACCAAGTGGGTGTTCAAGAACAAAAGGAATGAATATGGACAAATCATCAGAAATAAGGCAAGGCTTGTTTGTAAAGGTTATTCACAAATTGAAGGAATCAAATTTGAAGAGACCTTTGCACCGGTAGCTCATATGGAAGATATAAGGATGTTCTTGTCATTTTCTTGCTCAAAATGATTCAAAGTCTATTAGATGGACATAAAATCAAAATTTCTGAATGGGTAAGTCAAGGAAGAAGTCTACATGGAGAAACCAGAAGGGTTTGATCTACCAGAAGGAAAAGACTTTGTATGTAAGTTGAAAAAGGAATTATATGTGTTGAAACAAGCTCCTAGAGCTTGGTACGCAAGATTGGAGCACTACATAAAACAAAAAGGCTTCAAAAAGGGGTGGCAGGAAGTAATCTCTACATGAAGATGGACGAGGATAAATTACTAGTCACTCTTGTCTATGTTGATGATCTGATTTTTACTAGAAATGATGATGATATGAGCCATGAGTTTACTCAAAATATGTCAGAAGGGTTTGAAATGTCGATTATTGGTGATTTATCTTACTTCCTTAGACTACAAGTATCTCAAACCACAACAGGCATATTCATATCTCAAGAAAAATATCTGAAAGACATGCATAAAATATAGGGGATGGAAGACTGTGCACCTATGAGCACACTGATGACCACATAATGAAAATTGAGAAAAGATGATGAATCCCCTTCGATAGATGCAACTCTTTATAGGTCAACAATTGGAGCTCTCCTATACTTAAATGCTACAAGACCCGACATTATGCAAGCATTAAGAATGGTGGGAAGATTTCAATCAGCTCCTAAACAATCCATTTGTTGGTTATGAAAAGAATTCTTAGATACTTGAAAGGAACTCCTGATTTTGGTCTTTGGTACCCCAAAAGAAAAACTCTTACAGTGACATCTTACACCGATGTTGATTAGGCTGGAAGTGTGGACGATCGAAAAAGTACCAGTGGAAATGCATTCGTCATGCGAGATTGCTAGTATCTTCGCTCAACAAAAAGAAATCATCTATATGTCTTTCCACAACTAGAGAAGAATATATGGTTGTTGCAGATTGTTGTACACAGATAATATGGATGAAGTAAGCTTTGAAGGATGTCAACATAGAAATTAAATAGCCAATCACCATATATTGTGACAACACTAGTGCCATCAGTCTCTCAAAGAATCCAGTAATTCAGTCAAAGACCAAACATATTCTAATCAAATATCACTTCCTCCATGAATAGGTTGCTGAACAAAACATAAAGTTGGAATACATCAATACAAAATAGAAAATTGTAGATATCTTTACAAAACCTCTTCCATGAGAAGAATTTGAACACCTTCTCCAAAATATGGGGGTCATTTCTCTTGCATCACATTAAAGAGATCAAGAAAAGAGGTAGTATGACAAGGGGAGAAACAAGATAGAGGAAGAAACATGACAGAGGGAGTCTATCGACACCCCACTTTCCATTTATGTCAAAGGGGGAGGAAAATTTTGAATATTTTGATCAATGACAAAGGGGGAGATTGTTAATCTAGGTTGTCATCGATGTCTTTATGGCAGTGGCCAGAATGGGAAATTCTTTAGGGTGCTAGATGACATCTCTTACCTCAAGTGATCTTAATGGATGATGAAGAAGACCACTCTTGGGGAAGGACCAGTCACATTAAAAATATTATCTCACCTCCTTAAAGGTTGCATCTCACCAAGAGGACTACACCATTCTTTAGAGGATAATTCTTTTCTAATGAGCTATTATTTAGCCTGAAACTCCAAGTAACCTAAGGGATATGATTTTTCTAAGAAAAGAATGTTATTCTCGATAGTAAGCCAACCTATAATTTGTCTCTCATGTCGGCCTGCCTATAGGAGACATGTCTTTTCGCATTGGGACCAAAAACACTATATATATGGGTGCTTGGACATTGCTTTAATTATGAAGTCTTCGTGACAAATATAGAGGAAGATAACTGCAGTTCATAACTCATGAATTTGAAGAAAGAAGGTGTATAAATGAAGAAGAAAAGATCACGAATATATATAATATTATTATATTGATATTATATATATGAATTTATTTGTTAAAAAACATTAGCACAATTATATAATTTTAATAGATGGTAAATTAGCATAAAAAACGCTTACATTAGTATAAATTATATGTTGAAATTAAATTATAATTATATTATTATTATATAATTATAATTATAATTATAATTTGACTGAAACATATATCCATAGTTTAATGATGCCTGATTTTTACTCAGAAAACAATGGAAATTCTAACACAATTTTGATAAAATTAGGTGTTTTTTTTTTGCAAATCCAAGATACAAGAGTCAAACTTCAATATTTTGGGTTCCTAGGGGTTTAGATGGCGTTGAATCCATTTGCACTCTCAAAAACATGATTCAAGTAGTCCTATCATGTTTTTTGAAAAAAAATGGTTGGATTTAGTGTGATATTCACACCTAGATAAACAACTCCAAACATATATACATTTGGAAAAAGAATGTAACTAGATTCTTAACCATTGAGCTTCACCCACTTTTACCATAAATATTCACAATTTCTAGGTAGGCTTGGTTATGATACCATTGGCTAATACCACTTCCTACTAATACAATATGTCAAGAAATACAAAACTCGTGTTCATATAACACATGTGCATATGGAAATTTTTTAATTAATTAATTTAATTAGAATGCTAATTACTTCTGAGATAATATCGACTTTTTATATTGTAGAGTTGAGGCTTCTATGATCCATATCAGTATTAAGAAGAAATTTTCGGTGAACATCACATCATAATTCATTTGACGATGCGTTTCGAATCAAGTTCATCGTCAGGACAAGTTGAAGAACCAGACCATGGAAGCTGTTTAAATAGAGAGAGAAGATCACCCAACGATTATATTTGACCAGGAAATGACTATATTTGACCAGGAAACTGAAGTGGACCGTGGGACAGGGATAGGGAGATTTAATTAATTCAAAAGTTAGTTTTATTAAATTTATTATTATATTTGATTAATTTAACTATTTATATTTAATGAGAATAAACTAATAATGGATATATTATTAAAGCTATATATAAGAATACAAACTAATATTTATTAAATAAATAAAATTGCTAATTAAAGGCTCACCTACTTAGTTAGAGTAAAATTATTCTAAAGTTATTAGTTCTTATTCATTCTTATTAAAGTTATAAAGGAAACATCATTCTTTGAATTCTTCTTCATTGAGGTGAGACTTATTATACTAACTATTACATTATATTAATAACTCACTAGGTCTTAATCTTTATATAATCAATGAGTGTAATAGATTTATTATTAATGCTAAATCCTTATAAATAAAAATTAGTATTAAACTTTTCTTCATTCTTTAAATTATTTATTACATTATACCCAAAATTAACTAAGTCTTAATTTAACTTTATATAATTAATGAGTATAAATTAATAGAATTACTATTAATGCTAAAGCCATATAAATTAATATTAAATTTTTCTTCATTCTTTAATTTTTCTTCAATAAGGAAAACTTATTATATTAACTATTACACTGTACCAATAATTAACCAAGTCATAAATTAACTTTATATAATTAACGAGAATAAAATAATAGATTTGCTAAAAAAAAAAAATTGAAAATTTGAAGGGTCTAACAAAATCGAAAAGGGGCAATTTCTTAATTAAAAATACTGAGAAAGAAGATGGCAGTTTCTAATTAGATAAATCCACCAATGAATATACATTAATTTAAATTAAAGTAAAAATGGATAATTGGTATCATTCTTTAAAATTCCTTTATTACGGTAAAAATGTTACGTTAACAATGCTAATTACCAAGGCTAAAAGGATTCTTACTACCTCTATAAATGGATATCTTATTACAAGAAATGTTAAAAGGGTAAATAATTATTAGAAGCAAAGAGAAAAGAAGGGATAAAGGATAAAACAAGGACAAAAGACAAGAGAAGATCATAATAAAGGAACAACACAAGGGGTGGGGGTAGGGCGGGGGCAGCTAAGAAGAAAGGGCGGGGATCCAACATCTCCTAATCTTCCAGCCATCATCCCTGTTGAGATTGCTTGGCCTTTTTTCAATTTCTATGGCCCCCCTCAACTTCCAGTGATGAAAAGGGGCAATCTTCGCAATAACATGGGCCTCCTCAATGCATGCGTGACGCTTAGTTTTTTCGGTGTGTTCTTCTAGGGTGGAAGACTTGGTCCTCCCATGTTTTATGTCAGTTGAGTGTTCATAGATACTTTGATTAATAGAGCGCCCAGTCTCACCATCATAGGGAGTCCCACAGGAACAAAGAATTACATAGACACATGTCATGTCCATGGGGTCGATGGGGTCTTTAACAGATCTAAGATAGCCATAGATGGTGTTAAGGGGTCTAAACGAAGAGGGAACATTATGCCTCCTAAGGATTCTCGCAATTTTGTCAGTGGTCCCCTGGATGAACGAGAGATGAACCCCTGAGACCCTATCCTTAGGGTCTTTCTTAACTTTGGGACCTTGGCTGGCATTAAGGAAAGCTTCCAGACCTTGGTGCCTGCTGTAACCATTATTAACAAAAACATTAATGACATGGGCTTTCTCCTTCTCAAGGTTCTTCTCATCAGAGATTCTCAACGCACGAGTCGCTAGAGTGTTGAGAACACCCAACTTTTGAGCAGGGAAATGATGAGAGTTGGCATGAAGATATTTCTCAGTATGAGTTTTCTTCCTAAATACTTGGTGGGAGAAAGAACTGTCAACATTTCTTGAAATGAGAACATCCAGGAAAGGAAAACAAACATAAACTTCTTGCTCCATGGTGAACTTAATAGAGGGGGATTGATTGTTGAGATGCTGGAAAAAGAGATTTAACTCCACCTGGCCATGAGACCAGATGACACCAGTGTCATCAATAAATCTTTTCCAAAGCCTGGGCAAGAGCTGCGCAGAGGCCAAAGCCTTGGATTCAAAGTCTTCTATAAAAATATTAGCAACCACCGGGGACAGGGGTGAGCCCATGGCAACCCCGCATGTTTGTTCATAGAATTCACCTTCGAAGTTGAAGAAAGTAGAGGTGAGACAGATTTCGACTAAATGAGCGGTATTGGGATTGGTGAGGCGGTAGATGGCTTAAATGGCTTCCTTCATAGGAGCGCATGTGTAAAGGGAGACCACATTGAAACTCATAAGAATGTCATCAAGGTTGAACTTTATGCCCTTAAGCTCATTGACAAAAGATGAAGAGTCTTTAACGAATGACTCTGTGAGGCCCACAAGGGGTCTAAGCCTCGAGGCTAGGAATTATCTTACTATTGCTAGAATATTTTAGAATATTTTGTGGAGTTAAATCCCTGCCATCCTAGTAATTATTGATGATTAAATAAGAAATTTGAAAGAACTATTTCAAAATAAACGCACCTATCAGTATAATTAGGATTTTCAAATAAAAAAATTAATTGAAACAACTTTTAGCATATTTCATTTTTCACAAGTTTTTCCTTGCTTTTTCTATTGCAATTTATTGTTTATTAAATTTTTATTTTTTGAAAAAAAAAAATATTTGCATTTTTTTAATTCTTTATATTAATATATATAGAGTTAATAAACGAAAAAAAGTTTATAATCAATACATAAAATAATACAAAACAATGAATCATTCATAGAGTGCTTGCTTTCATTGAAAATTAATAAAATTAAAGCTATCTAGCTCATTCTATTCTAAAAATTTGAAAAACTGAAGGTACAACATTATGTAATTACATTATTAAAAGTTATTTAATTAACCTAGGCTCACATTATTTTTGGTATTGAAATTTAATTAAGTATAATAATTTTTTGGTGAGGATATTAGATTATGATGGTTTGAAACTGCTACTTGGGTTGATAATGAATCCCCGCAGTAAGATTGAAACATTGATAATATAGTGTCTTGTGGTTCATCATAATTATGAATGGTAAGTTTGAAACATTGATAAACAAATTCTCAATAAAATTCTGATACGAAAAGTATGACTAAATATAATAGAATGAATATATAAAATAAAAATAAAAATAGATTATATTTAAATTGGATTTATGTCGATTGAGTTTTTTTTCTTAAATACTTATTTGTTTTATAGATATATAACTAGCATTTGCATCATATGTTGCAAAGGAAACGCCATAAGGCAATGCCATAAGAAATAATAGCATAGAAGATGGCATAAGAAACAAAACATAGAAGAAAGAAGTCGAAATTTTCCGATCAGGATATGTTCAAAGTGAAGGATTTATGAAAATTCTCTTCTTTAAGATTTTGGAACCTTTATAAGTAAATGATTTAAATCAAACATGAGGAGCAGGCAGAAGAAAAATGTCAAACCCAGAAAGATGGAGTTTTACACCCAGGAAAAAGGTGCCTCACCCCTCAGAGGTGTCCACTTTAGAAGACCCTTCTATCATGTAAAGATAGTCGAGATGACAAAAAGAGCTACATAATTAATTGGCCTCTTTCGAGACCTTTCCAGTGATAGTTGGCAAGCCTCCTCACTCATTGATGGGGTTGTTCAAAAATTTTGGAAAGCGTTGTACTTATCCTACTGATGGGATTAATAATAAAGAGCTCTCACATCAATTTGATGTGTGCATGCATGCAAATGGTGATAATTCTTCTGCAATGGAAGAAACATGGAAGCGCAATAGAATTCAACATTTTTTTAATTTGGCTGAATTTTTTCTTGGGACTAGTATCTATTTATTGAATTTTGATGTGCGTTGGTATATATGTCCATTGTATTTACAAAGTTTGGCTTGGGGTACCCTGTGAATGACATGCACTACTCAAGCTTCAGAACAAAATTGATGGTTTAAAATATTTTTTTTGTCCCTTTGGGACTTGATATTATATTTTCACAACAGTATTGAATGGCATAGTAGGATGCAATGACAAGTGTGATTACAAATAATTTCACAACTGTATTGAATAGCTTCGCTAGTAGTGTGCGATGATAATAGTAAATAAAGTGTGATTGCAAATAACTTCATAACAATGTTGAATAGTTTAGGGTGCAATGACAAGGTGGAGATTTTATCAAAGGAAGGTCTGTTAACAGAGTTTTCTTTCCCTAATGCATAATATCATCTTGTTGGGGTCAGGTATGTTTTGTCAATTTTTTCCTTGCTGTCCTCATTATGATTTTGTCAATCACTTTTTGGAATTTGCGCTATTTCCTCCACGGAGGATCTTAGTACTCCAAATGTTTATATTTACAAAATATCGTCTTTGAGGCCTCTATTACAGAGAAATCGCTGTCTATCTGGATGATCATCAGATTTATGTTTTTTGGGGATTTCTATCCTCTTTCTCAGGTTTTTTCTGTAACGGATTTCCCTTTAGTCTGTTTCTAGCTCTTATGCAGTTTCTATCTGGCAAATGTATTTCTGATCATTATATTCCTTATATAATATAGTTACGCTTTTTCGTTCCTGAAAAACAGTAAATAAAGTGTGATTGCAAATTATTCTATACAATATTGAATAGCCTGGCACCATTAAGCTTAATGACAACAATAAATGGAGTGTGATTACAAAGTATTTTGAGCAGTTTTGAAAATTAGTTCAAGTTGACTTGGACTTGTTCAGCTTGGCCGAGTTGATAGCTGGTTGAACTGACATGGCCTTCAAATTGTTTTGGTGGGTTGGTTTGGTACTGAAGTGGCCGACTCAAAGCAGGACTCAGGTAGATTGGTACCAAACTACTTGACTCTGTCCCTACTTCGCTGAGTAGATCCAGGAACACTCTATGTGGCCTCTCTGTTTTGGAATTTTAAAGTTGTTTAACAAAAAACCCTAGTCTCTAGACCCTAGAAAAATGTTATAAAGAAGAACCCCACCCACACTCCACTCACACCTCTTATTGTGCATTTGGAGTTTTGGAGCAGTGCTAAAATCTTCAACAACAGTTGTGAGGCTTGAGCTTGGATCGGGATTAACAACTTTCTTGAGTTTGATGATTGATCATGTTGAGTAATGATTTGTAATAGGCTAATAGCTTGTAGCATGTTTTTGGATTCAAGGGGCCATTTAAAGTCTCATTGATTATGTATTTGTCACTGATATGTATTGCAATCAGCGCTATTTTGATACATTCATCATTACATGGCATATAAATGAACAAACTTTGACATATTTCGTCTCTAATGGTTTGGAATCCTTAAAATATTTTTTTCATTAGTGTCTAATTATTTTTATGTATTTTTAGTGGATTGAGTCATCGAAATTAGATTGATCCGAGTCAGAATTGCAGTCCAAGCTGATCCTGAGGGATTCTGAGTCTGAGCTTGAGTTTAAAAACTATGTAGTGAATAACCTGAAACGATTAGGTGCAATGCCAAAGATAAATGAAGTGTGATTACAAAGTGTTTTGAGCAAATCCAGTGAATTGTATTGCAGCAGGAGTAAATGGATAACACATTTTATGGTCACACTGAATGGATTATAGTATACATTATAAGTGCTTTTAAACTTTGACAGAGTAGAGAGACCATACACAAACAGGTTAGAAGCAAATTACAGAGCTTGCACTGGATCTGTATTGCACTCTGAATGATGTACATGTCCAATAAAGTAAGAATAAAGTAAGATTACAGAATCAAGTTTCCATTTAGAAATTTTCACTCTTAGCAATGGTATTCTAAAATGCATTGCAGAAAGATGTGAGAGGAAATACAAATTTAGGTTTAATTTTGCTAAAGTTTAATGGGCTTCACTGGAACCAGAGTTTATTGCATAGTGAAATGTGGGAAAATTTTGTTTCTTAATTGAAGCATGTGATATGGGGTACTAAGATTGCCCCATTTTTCGGTACTCTTTTTCTGGTGAGCCCCATTTCTATGCATTCTGATGATTTTTTGTCTTAAATTGGCCGAAATCCCCAGCAGCTAAGTTTCATGTGCAAAGTTCCCCTCACAGGTGGAACTCAAACTTATGGCATAATTCCAACCAGATTTAAAGCCAAAATTGTCCACAGTGCCTTGAGTGCTATTTATCCATGCGCTTAATCGATGCACATCAGATTCTTGGAAGATGTGCAGTTGTGTTCCTAGAGGAGATCAAGTGTTACAAACAGGTTGTCATCTCTGTACATAATTTTTGGATACTACATACATTAGCAACATGCTGAATTTTGTTATTAAAAAAAAAAAAATCTCTTGATTTGAGCTACAAAACTAGGTCTTCAAAGTAATTCTACACATTTTTGGCACCCATGTTCTTGCCATGGCTTGTGAGGCTTGCACAGGCAGATTGGATAGGTCCATACAGTAGATGGTTTGCAATTTAGACGAAGACACTCAATAGTCAATGTATTTTGAAAACCGACATCAATTAATTGCAAATAATGTTAAACGAAAACGATGGGAATATTTTATTTTCTCAATTTATTCTCAACAGAGGAGCTCTAGCCATGCTCCCAAGGGGTGGCCAACTGGTAAAGACAAATTGTCATTGTCATCTTAGATAGAAAAGGCTTGTTGCAGATATAAACCAGAAAGTCATGCAGTGAAAAGGATCTTAGTGATACCACGGACAAGGGAAATTTTTTGGGAGCATAAAGCCCAGCCATTAAAAAAAGGGAATAACAGTATTTTTGCCTGCTACAAGCCTATGCTCTTGTGGTGCTGCTCAAGGGATGGGGTTTCTATATTTTCACAGCCCCTTATCCCAAGACATTTATCTCGTCATTTTCTCTTAGCGGATGGGTATACTTGCTTGTGAGAAGTGGAAAAGTTCTGCAGAATTGGAGTATTTTCATTTGTGGCCATTGAATCTTCAACATATATCAGCGGCAACTCTGAAGAAGCAGGGAAAGTTCAGAGACCTCCTATTGTACTGGGGCTAGAGTAAAAGGGGTATTATTAACATGATAACTTATTTTTGCAGACATCCCACAGTGAATACCCATGCACAAAACATAGCCATGAAGAAACATTTTGCAATCCAAAGAGATCCTCTATATAGGATCAAAAAATCATAAGATGATTCTATTACCAGAAGGGCAAAGATCTGTTTTAAAGTGGCCATTTTTATTATACAAACAAAAGTTTACGGTTGTTAGGAAGTTGCAACGTTTTCTACAGTTATTCATGAACTAGAGCATGGGACTTTGCCACTCAAAAGCGAAAACACCTTTGCAGGGTGCAATGGGTGCAGAGTCAATCCGTCTATTTTGTTGGAAAGAATGCCCATCATGGGATTTGCATCTAGCACAGGCTGGCTAAATTCATCCAGCGTGAATCGCAGAGAACAATCACACCCCATAAGTAGGTTTCTCAAAATTTGGACAGAATATATTGGAAAATGTAAAATTTAATTTGAATATATTAAACGTTGGAAAGTCTCTATGCTAAGCTTGCACAGAAATAAACAAAACAAACCATTAAAAAACAGAACACATTGTCTGGGAGTTGGGGAACAACTCAAATGGTGTGATTATCAATACACTTTATTACCTCACACAAATGCAAGGCTATGGGTGTACAAGCCATTTTCAGAGTCAGAGTCAGTACATCATAGTAGGTTTCTGCAAATGGCTCATTTGTAAACACAGTAGCCAAGTCTGGCATGACAACATGCTACCTAGAAAAAATATGGAAATCCTCAACTACTACTCTAGCCAAATCTGAAATGATAACATCCGAATTTTAATAACTTAAATATGCATTGCTTCGGTATAGTGTAAAGATAATATCATGTATGGTAAGGAACAAAATGGTACCATGTACACTTTCTAAGTGTTCCTGAACAAAGGCTTATTTATGAAGTTTTTTCATATATAGCAAGGAATGAAATGGTACCACGTATGCTTTCCAAGTTTCCAAGTATCAAGTTTCCATTTAGAAATTTTCACTCGTAGCAATGGTATTCTAAAATGCATTGCAGAAAGATGTGAGAGGAAATACAAATTTAGGTTTAATTTGGCTTAAGTTTAATGGGCTTTACTGGAACCAGTTTATTGCATATAATTTTCCAGGTGAAATGTGGGAAAATTTTGTTTCTTAATTGAAGCATGTGATATGGGGTACTAAGATTGCCCCATTTTTTGGCAGTCTCTTTTTTCTGGTGAGCCCCATTTGTATGCATTCTGATGATCTTTTGTCTTAGATTGGCCAAAATCCCCAGGAGCTAAGTTTCATGTGCAAAGTTCCCCTCACAAGTGGAACTCAAACTTCTGGCATAATTCCAACCAGATTTAAAGCCAAAATTGTCCACAGTGCCTTGAGTGCTATTTATCCATCCGCTTAATCGATGCACATCAGATTCTTGGAAGATGTGCAGTTGTGTTCCTAGAGGAGATCAAGTGTTACAAACAGGTTGTCATCTCTCTACATAATTTTTGGATACTACATATGTTAGCAACATGCTGAATTTTGTTATTTAAAAAAAAAATCTCTTGATTTGAGCTACAAAACTGGGTCTTCAAAGTAATTCTACACTTTTTTTGCACCCATGTTCTTGCCATGGCTTGTGAGGCTTGCACAGGCAGATTGGATAGGTCCATACAATAGATGGTTTGCAATTTAGACGAAGACACTCAATAGTCAATGTATTTTGAAAACTGACAATAGTTAATTGCAAATAATGTTACACGAAAACAATGGGAATATTTTATTTTCTCAATTTATTCTCAACAGAGGAGCTCTAGCCATGCTCCCAAGGGGTGGCCAACTGGTAAATACAAATTTTCATTGTCATCTTAGAAAGAAAAGGCTTGTTGCAGATATAAACCAGAAAGTCATGCAATGAAAAAGCTCTTACTGATACCACAGAGAAGGGAAATTTTTTGGGAACATAAAGCCCAGCCATTAAAAAAAGGGAATAACAGTATTTTTGCCAACTACAAGCCTATGCTCTCATGGTGCTGCTCAAGTGATGGGGTTTCTATATTTTCACAGCCCCTTATCCCAAGACATTTATCTCGTCGTTTTCTCTTAGCAGATGGGTATACTTGCCTGCGAGAAGTGGAAAAGCTCTGCAGAATTGGAGTATTTTCATTTGTGGCCATTTAATATTCAACATATATCAGCGACAACTCCTAAGCAGCAGGTTAAGTTCAGAGACCTCCTATTGTACTGGGGCTAGAGTAAAAGGGGTATTGTTAACATGATAACTTATTTTTGCTGACATTCAACAGTGAATACCCATACACAAAACACAGCCATGAAGAAACACTTTGCAATGCAAAGAGATCCTCCATACAGGATCACAGGATCATAAGATGATGATTTTACCAGAAGGGCAAAGATCTGTTTTAAAGTGGCCATTTTTTATTATGCAAACAAAAGTTTACGGATGCTATGAAGTTGCAATGTTTTCTATAGTTATTCATGAAGCAGAGCATGGGACTTTGCCACTCAAAATAGAAAACACCTTTGCAGGGTGCAATGGGTGCAGAGTCAATCCGTCTATTTTGTTGGAAAGAATGCCCATCATGGGATCTGCATCCAACACAGGCTGGCTAAATTCATCCAGCGTGAATCGCAGAGAACAATCACACCCCATAAGTAGGTTTCTCAAAATTTGGACAGAATATATTGGAAAATGTAAAATTGAATTTGAATATATTAAACATTGGGAAGTCTCTATGCTAAGCTTGTACAGAAATAAACAAAACAAACAATTAAAAAACAGAACACATTGTCTGGGAGTTGGGGAACAACTCAAATGGTGTGATCATCAATACACTTTATTACCTCACACAAATGCAAGGCTATGGGGGCCCAGAAGCATTATATCCACTGTTGTGTACAAGCCATTTTCAGAGTCAGAGTCAGTACATCATAGTAGGTTTCTGCAAATGGCATCGTTTGTAAACACAGTAGCCAAGTCTGGCATGACAGCATGCTACCTAGAAAAAATATGGAAATCCTCAACTACTACTCTAGCCAAATCTGAAATGATAACATCCGAATTTTAATAACTTAAATATGCATTGCTTCGGTATACTGTAAAGATAATATCATGTATGGTAAGGAACAAAATGGTACCATGTACACTTTCTAAGTGTTTCTGAACAAAGGCTTATTTATGAAGTTTTTTCATATATAGCAAGGAATGAAATGGTACCACGTACGCTTTCCAAGTTTCCAAGTATCAAGTTTCCATTTAGAAATTTTCACTCTTAGCAATGGTATTCTAAAATGCATTGCAGAAAGATGTGAGAGGAAATACAAATTTAGGTTTAATTTGGCTGAAGTTTAATGGGCTTTACTGGAACCAGTTTATTGCATATAATTTTCCAGGTGAAATGTGGGAAAATTTTGTTTCTTAATTGAAGCATGTGATATGGGGTACTAAGATTGCCCCATTTTTTGGCAATCTCCTTTTTCTGGTGAGCCCCATTTGTATGCATTCTAATGATTTTTTGTCTTAAATTGGCCAAAATCCCCAGGAGCTAAGTTTCATGTGCAAAGTTCCCCTCACAGGTGGAACTCAAACTTCTGGCATAATTCCAACCAGATTTAAAGCCAAAATTGTCCACAGTGCCTTGAGTGCTATTTATCCATGCGCTTAATCGATGCACATCAAATTCTTGGAAGATGTGCAGTTGTGTTCCTAGAGGAGATCAAGTGTTACAAACAAGTTGTCATCTCTGTACATAATTTTTGGATACTACATATGTTAGCAACATGCTGAATTTTGTTATTTAAAAAAAAAATCTCTTGATTTGAGCTACAAAACAGGGTATTCAAAGTAATTCTACACTTTTTTGGCACCCATGTTCTTGCCATGGCTTGTGGGGCTTGCACAGGCAGATTGGATAGGTCCATACAAAAGATGGTTTGCAATTTAGACAAAGACACTCAATAGTCAATGTATTTTGAAAACCGACATCAGTTAATTGCAAATAATGTTACACAGAAACAATAGGAATATTTTATTTTCTCAATTTATTCTCAACAGAGGAGCTCTAGCCATGCTCCTTAGGGGTGGCCAACTGGTAAAGACAAATTGTCATTGTCATCTTAGATAGAAAAGGCTTGTTGCAGATATAAACTAGAAAGTCATGCAGTGAAAAGGATCTTATTGATACCACAGAGAAGGGAATTTTTTTGGGAACATAAAGCCCAGCCATTAAAAAAAGGGAATAACAGTATTTTTTCCAGCTACAAGCCTATGCTCTCATGGTGCTGCTCATGTGATGGGGTTTCTATATTTTCACAGCCCCTTATCCCAAGACATTTATCTCATCGTTTTCTCTTAGCAGATGGGTATACTTGCCTACGAGAAGTGGAAAAGCTCTACAGTATTTGGAGTATTTTCATTTGTGGCCATTGAATCTTCAACATATATCAGCGGCTTCTCCTAAGCAGCAGGTTAAGTTCAGAGACCTCCTATTGTACTGGGACTAGAGTAAAAGGGGTATTATTAACATGATAACTTATTTTTGCTGACATTCCACAGTGAATACCCATACACAAAACACAGCCATGAAGAAACACTTTGCAATCCAAAGAGATCCTTCATACAGGATCACAGAATCATAAGATGATGCTATTACCAGAAGGGAAAAGATTTGATTTAAAGTGGCCATTTTTATTATGCAAACAAAAGTTTACAGATGCTATGAAGTTGCAACGTTTTCTACAGTTATTCATGAACCAGAGCATGGGACTTTGCCACTCAAAAGCGAAAACACCTTTGCAGGGTGCAATGGGTGCAGAGTCAATCCGTCTATTTTGTTGGAAAGAATGCCCATCATGGGATCTGCATCCAGCATAGGCTAGCTAAATTCATCCAGCGTGAATCGCAGAGAACAATCACACCCCATAAGTAGGTTTCTCAAAATTTGGACAGAATATATTGGAAAATGTAAAATTGAATTTGAATATATTAAATGTTGGGAAGTCTCTATGCTAAGCTTGTAAAGAAATAAACAAAACAAACAATTTAAAAATAGAACACATTGTCTGGGAGTTGGGGAACAACTCAAATGGTGTGATCATCAATACACTTTATTACCTCACACAAATGCAAGGCTATGGGGGCCCAGAAGAATAATATCCACTGTTGTGTACAAGCCATTTTCAGAGTCAGAGTCAGTACATCATAGTAAGTTTCTGCAAATGGCATCGTTTGTAAACATAGTAGCCAAGTCTGGCATGATAGCATGCTACCTAGAAAAAATATGGAAATCCTCAACTACTACTCTAGCCAAATCTGAAATGATAACATCCGAATTTTAATAACTTAAATATGCATTGCTTCGGTATACTGTAAAGATAATATCATGTATGGTAAGGAACAAAATGGTACCATGTACACTTTCTAAGTGTTTCTGAACAAAGGCTTATTTATGAAGTTTTTTCATATATAGCAAGGAATGAAATGGTAACATGTACGCTTTCCAAGTTTCCAAGTATCAAGTTTCCATTTAGAAATTTTCACTCTTAGCAATGGTATTCTAAAATGCATTGCAGAAAGATGTGAGAGGAAATACAAATTTAGGTTTAATTTGGCTGAAGTTTAATGGGCTTTACTGGAACCAGTTTATTGCATATAATTTTCCAGGTGAAGTGTGGGAAAATTTTGTTTCTTAATTGAAGCATGTGATATGGGGTACTAAGATTGCCCCATTTTTCAGGAGTCTCTTTTTTTCTGGTGAGCCCCATTTCTATGCATTCTGATGATTTTTTGTCTTAAATTGGCCAAAATCCCCAGGAGCTAAGTTTCATGTGCAAAGTTCCCCTCACAGGTGGAACTCAAACTTCTGGCATAATTCCAACCAAATTTAAAGACAAAATTGTCCACAGTGCCTTGAGTGCTATTTATCCATGCGCTTAATCGATGCACATCAGATTCTTGGAATATGTGCAGTTGTGTTCCTAGAGGATATCAAGTGTTACAAACAGGTTGTCATCTCTGTACATAATTTTTGGATACTACATACGTTAGCAACATGCTGAATTTTGTTATTTAAAAAAAAATCTCTTGATTTGAGCTACAAAACTAGGTATTCAAAGTAATTCTACACTTTTTTGGCACCCATGTTCTTGCCATGGCTTGTGAGACTTGCACAGGCAGATTGGATAGGTCCATACAATAGATGGTATGCAATTTAGACGAAGACACTCAATAGTCAATGTATTTTGAAAATCGACATCAGTTAATTGCAAATAATGTTACACGAAAACAATGGGAATATTTTATTCTCTCAATTTATTCTCAACAGAGGAGCTCTAGCCATGCTCCCAAGGGGTGGCCAACTGGTAAAGACAAATTGTCATTGTCATCTTAGATAGGAAAGGCTTGTTGCAGATATAAACCAGAAAGTCATGCAGTGAAAAGGATATTATTGATACCACAGAGAAGGGAAATTTTTTGGGAACATAAAGCCCAGCCATTAAAAAAGGGAATAATAGTTTTTTTGCCAGCTACAAGCCTATGCTCTCATGGTGCTGCTCAAGTGATGGGTTTCTATATTTTCATAGCCCCTTATCCCAAGACATTTATCTCATCGTTTTCTCTTAGCAGATGGGTATACTTGCCTGCAAGAAGTGGAAAAGCTCTGCAGAATTCGACTATTTTCATTTGTGGCCATTGAATCTTCAACATATATCAACGGCAGCTCCTAAGCAGCAGGTTAAGTTCAAAGACCTCCTATTGTACTGGGGCTCGAGTAAAAGGGGTATTATTGACATGATAACTTATTTTTGCTGACATTCCACAGTGAATACCCATACACAAAACTAGTGTTGATAATATCGCCGAGATATCGGCGATATTCGGAAATATCGCGATATTTTCGGCGAGCCGAAATATCACCGACAAAATATCGCGATATTTTAAGCTTTCGAAAATATCGCGCGATTTCCGAAATATCGCTGATATTTCGGAAAATATCGCGCAACGATGGAAAAAATCGCCCGGTGACAAGCAAAATTGTCTCCGCAGCCTATAAAAATCCGTTTTTGGTTTTTTTCATGTCATTTTATATTTCTGATCACTGGAGAAGGAATGTGGTTGCTGCCAAGGAGGGTTTGAACGTTCCATAGCCATTATTGCTAATTTGCCAACAACAACGAAGATTTCTCTAAGCTGCAAGTGCCAAGAACAGTGAGACAATCTCATTCTTCCCTACAATCATTTTGCTTGATTTTTGTTTTCCATTTCAAAATGCAAGGGTTTTAAATTTATCATCATAGTTTGTAGGAGAGAGATGCACTGAAACTCTTTGCAAAACATAGTGATTCATAGTGATTAATTTTATAGATTCATTAATAAGTGCTGGCATATGTAGTGATGAAGAATCTCCACCCCAAAACTCTACTTTGTCAGTCAGATTGGGCTGCACATTCAACTGATATGGTGCTTGCAAAACACTAAGTTTCTCAATCCCAAGTTTTGTTTTCTTGCTTGCAACTAGTGGCCGGTGCTCAATATCAAGCACATCTTCTATACAAGCACAATAAATTTATAAAATTTCACATAAAACTTGCAAGCACAGGAAAGTTGATGGGGCTTCCTATCAATTGAGAATCTGAGATGACTCTAGCATCATACCATGCCTGCCAAAGAGGAGTCACATGAACATTATTTTGAGTATAAGATAGCAAATCATTAAGCAAGAAACTGGAATCTGTTGCCGAATAATACTGCACTGCTTTTTGTAACTTTTAACTTTTAAGTTTACCTCCTTATCCCTCTCTCTTCCTCACTGTTTCACTTGCAGCTTCGAGAAACATTGTTTACAACTTTACAGTGGTATAATACATCTAAACAGTGGCCAGAAAACTAATTAACAGTCACCATAATATATTGAGAAATCATTTGCATTCATTTGTTAGTCAGTGAGTCACTGTTTAGCATTTTTTCATAAATTTTTAGGATTGACATGCTAGTTTTAGCGTTTAATATGAATGATTTGGATCTATGGTAATAAGTTAACAATGGTAAAATTTGGCTTCTAAAGTCTCTATAAATTAATGAAGAAATCAATCTAATTCATAAGGAACCTTGTCTGAAAGACTGGTGTCATACAAGTGAATTTTGGAAGACTGTTTGTTGAATACTGAGCTCTGATAATGCACCTACAACAGTGGTATAATTACGTAACAGTGATATAATAAGTAATATACAGTCACCTCATTTCCTTGGCATATCATCTGCATTTTTAGGCTCTTTCATTGCTTGGCATCTTTGGTTAAAGTGGCAATTATTGCATGATACAAGCTCACTGCCCTCTTAAGTCTACTCTTTTTTCCATGCCCATTGCAAAATTGCAAATTTGCAAATAATGTAGCAAAAAAAGTTAAAACTATTTTGTAAAATGATGTGGTTATTTGTAATTTTGTATTACTGATTAAGTTACTAATTCCAATTTTTTTTTGGTGCCCTAGGTTTCCTTTTGAGTTAGCCCACTACAAAATACAAATATGCCAAAAACCTTGGACCCATTTTGGGAGTATGGGAGCCCTGATGGTGGGACAAATCGTGCATATCTTACATGCAACTTGTGTGGGACCAAGATGACAGGTGGGATTACACGACCGAAATACCATCTTGCTAGACTCAGTGGACATGATGTTGGGGTTTGTACAGTTTCTAGTCCGAAGCTTATACAAAAATCTCTTGAGGCAATTGATGAAAAGGACAAAAAGAAGGAAGAGGCAAAAAGAAACAAAGCTGAACGTGCAGGGAGATCTTTCGGGATATCTTCTCTTGATTTTGGTGTTGAGGGTAGTGGGCCTAGTGGCCCTAGTGGGAGGGGCTCCACAACTAGCACACCATCACATGCTACTGCTAGTGTGACTGCGAGGTCATCATTTTTTGTTCCACGAACAGGAGCTGGAGCGCAACCTGGCATAAAATCGCTTGTCAAAAAGAAGGAGAAGCAAGAAGCAGATAGAGTCATGGGGAGGTGTATTTTCTGGAGCGACTTACCTCTCAGCATCACCAAAACCAATCCATTTTGGGAGCCAATGTGTGATGCTATTGCTGTTGTGGGCCCAGGGTACAAAAGTGCCACATATGAGGAGTTGCGGGGGCCAATTCTTCAAGCAGAAAAATAGGACATCAACTCTAGATTGGAAGAGTTGAAAAAGACATGGGAAGTTACTGGATGCACAGTGATGTCTGATGGTTGGACAGATAGGAAGGGTTGGACCCTTCTAAATTTCTTGGTACATTGTCCTAAAGGTACCATGTTTATTAAATCGTTGGATGCATCAGAACATATCAAAGATGCAGCAACGATATGTGAGATGTTAGATGGGTTCATTCAGGAGATTGGTGTGCAGAATGTGTTGCAAGTCATAACAGACAATGCAGCTAATTATGTGTCTACCGGCAGAATGCTTATGGAGAGGCATCCCACATTGTTCTAGACTCCATGTGCAGCGCATTGTCTCGATTTGCTGCTTGAGGATATGGGGAAACTCTCCTTCATCAAGGAGGCGGTTGATATGGCTAGGAGCATCCCCAAGTTTATTTATAACCATGCTTTTGTTCTTAGCCTTATGAGGAGGTTCACTAGAAACAAGGAGTTGCGGCATCCTGCCATCACACATTTTGCCACAACCTTTATTACTCTTCAGTCTTTGCTTCGATGTCAGTTCGAGTTGAAGCAAATGTTTGTGTCTGATGATTGGCATAATTGTAGATACAAAAGGAGACCTGATGGGAAAGCCATTGCAAAAATAGTGTACTCTGAGACATTTTGGCATGGAGTAGAAGAAGCATGTGCAGTTAGCGAACCTATAGTAAAGGTTCTTAGATTGGTGGATGGAGAGAAGCCTGCAATGCCTTATTTGTATGAGGGCATAGATAGGGCCAAGGAGGGCATTCGTTCCTATTATGCATACAAGGGTTCTGTTGGCCTTGATAGGTAGATGATGTTATGGGATGTGATCGATAGTCGGTGGATAGGGATGCTTCATCGACGCATTCATGCAGCAACACTCTTCCTCAACCCTGCATTTTCATACAAATGCAACTTTGATTCTGATGGCGAGGTGATGGAAGGGCTCCATTCCTGTATTCAGAGGATGGTACCTAATCCTGAGCTTCGTAGCAAAATCAATCGTGAGATACAGTCTTATCAGGATTGTGTTGGCTTATTTGGCTTTGATGATGCTATTAGGGAAAGGACCCTCTTCATGCCACATAAGTGACAAGTCATCACTCATTAGAAATTAGAATTTTCAATTTAGAATTTCCTTCCTTATAAATTTATAATTCTATTTTTTTAAAATTCAATTACATAACTTTTATTTGAAAGCTTAATTATGTTTTAAGTTTTTGAATTTTTTATTTCATTATTTTGTTGTAGATATTTGTTGGCGAAGCTATGGTGCAAGGGCACCAAATTTGCAAAAATTGGCCATACGAATCTTGAGTCAAACATGTAGCTCTTCAGGGTGTGAGCACAACTGGAGTGTATTTGAGAAAATACACGCCAAAAAGGGCAACAGGTAACTTTGAGCTCAAGCCTTCAGTTGAGCAATTACACTTATTGTAATTTTAATTTTTAATTTTTAATTTATGACCTTCAAGTGTCAAGAGTCAAGAGTCAAGACTCATTACCTTTTTTGACACTCTTACAGATTGGAGTTCGCACGCCTCAACAATTTGGTGTATGTGCATTACAACATCCGACTTCGAGTGAGGCAAATAGAATCACCAATGGATCCAAATGCCATTTCCTTTGACAATATTGATGTATTGTCTCCGTGGAGGGTGGAGTCTGAGGAGCCCCTATTGGAGGAGTCAACTTCATGGTTAGAGCCAGTGGCAGATGATCCATTAGAGCAAGGGTAGCAAGAGGACTCAGAGTTAGAGGAGCAGCAACACTTAGAGGAGGAGCAGGAGAAGGAGGAGGAGGACACTGTGGGAGCATCAGCATCAACACCATTTGCTATAGATATAGGAGAGCATAGCCCCATACCTAGGACTCATTATTTGACATTAGGTGCAGAGGCAGGGTCAGGGCCTTCTACTACTAGGGGCAGGCCTGGAAAATAGCCCATCATGTTTTCCCGTAAAAGGGGGAGAGGGCAGTGATTGTAGATAGATAGCTGCTAGTTTTATTTGTTATGCTACATATAACTCATGATGATGAGATACTTTTATATATGTGATGTTATTTTGTATTGGTTCTCCACATTTGAGTCCTTGAATGGACAATTATTAGGGATCAGCAGCATTTGGTATCGCCTTTGATATATCATTTCTATTTGACATCATATATATCAGTGTTTTCTTCATATTTATGTGTGAATGTGTTTATTTCATGTTGTTATTGCTTTATATGTTTAAAAATCTCAAGAAAAAAATGAATATTATGCATTTTTTATGCTTGCCGATATTCGCTGATATTTTGCCGATGTTTTCGCCAATATTGCCGATAAGATATTTTCTGGACTCTCGCCGATATTTTCCCGATACCGATATTATCAACACTTCACAAAACACATCCATGAAGAAACACTTTGCAATCCAAAGAGATCCTCCATACAGGATCACAGAATCATAAGATGATGCTATTACCAGAAGGGCAAAGATCTATTTTAAAGTGGCCATTTTTTATTATGCAAACACAGTTTACGGATGCTATGAAGTGTGCAACATTTTCTACAGTTATTCATGAACCAGAGCATTGGACTTTGCCACTCAAAAGCGAAAACACCTTTGCAGGGTGCAACGGGTGCAGAGTCAGTGCGTCTATTTTGTTGGAAAGAATGCCCATCATGGGATTTGCATCCAGCACAGGCTGGCTAAATTCATCCAGCGTGAATCGCAGAGAACAATCACACCCCATAAGTAGGTTTCTCAAAATTTGGACAGAATATATTGGAAAATGTAAAATTGAATTTGAATATATTAAATGTGGGGAAGTCTCTATGCTAAGCTTGTACAGAAATAAACAAAACAAACAATTAAAAAACAGAACACATTGTTTGGGAGTTGGGGAACAACTCAAATGGTGTGATCATCAATACACTTTATTACCTCACACAAATGCAAGGCTATGGGGGCCCAAAAGCATTATATCCACTGTTGTGTACAAGCCATTTTCAGAGTCAGAGTCAGTACATCATAGTAGGTTTCTGCAAATGGCATCGTTTGTAAACACAGTAGCCAAGTCTAGCATGATAGCATGCTACCTAGAAAAAATATGGAAATCCTCAACTACTACTCCAGCCAAATGTGAAATGATAACATCCGAATTTTAATAACTTATATATGCATTGCTTCTGTATACTGTAAAGATAGTATCATGTATGGTAAGGAACACAATGGTACCATGTACACTTGCTAAGTGTTTCTGAACAAAGGCTTATTTATGAAGTTTTTTCATATATAGCAAGGAATGAAATGGTACCACGTACGCTTTCCAAGTGTTTCTTACAAAGGCTTATCTATGAAATATTTGTAAGTTGTTGACATACATGAGTACATTACCCTGCTTTTGAAATTAGACCCAAACCCTTGGGGAGTAAACCTAAAGTTAGATAACCATTGTAACCCTGACTTTCTGGCCAAATATTCAGGTATTAACATAATGGCCTTATTTCCCTCCTTTTAGTTGTACTTGTAATACATACAATTAGCAGATGTCAATGAAGTTTGGACCAGGTAAAACATAGTATCCACTCTGGTAGCTAAACTTACATAATAACCATAAAACATAGTATCCACTTTGGTAGCTAAACTTACATAATAACCATATACCTGACTTTTTGACTATGAATTTAGGTATTAACATAATTGCCTCAGTAGTTTCCTTTCAACTGTACTTGTAATACACACGATTTGAGTAGAACCATAGAAGTTTGGACTGAGTAAAACATAGTATCCACTATGGCTGCTACTTAAGGTTCCAAAGAGATTACTAATGGCTTCAATTCTAGAGTACTTCAAAACTTTTCGAGCTTCTTCTAAGCACTGCCAACGAGCCATCCATACAAATTGAAAGTTGTCGTAGTCACTTTTAAAAAATTTCAACACAAGTTCATGGACAGGATAATTATCCAATACATTAATGAATTGTACGTATGATTTTAGCACTTTGATTTATAAATAACATGCTTCTTGGTGCAACAAATTTACAAAATATGCAACCAGGCAAATCATTTCTTGCAAGAAGATTGTGCAGCATATAGCGGAAACCCTGGTAGTAAAAGCAGTTATAAATTAGAATTCCCTGTTGCATTTGGAGGTATTTTAAACCATGGAGAGGTTTCTCTTGTTAGGATCCAATAAGCAACCAATAGAATGAGCACAGAGAAGCGCAGAAGGTTTGCACCTAATGTTGCAGCAGCCCTTATCGAAAAGAAGAAAATAGAGGAAAGTTTACAGTGATTGTCTCAGTACAAACTTGTTGATGTGAGTAACTTAGGTCACAGGCTTGTAAGGCAGTTTAGAAGAGCAACAGATAGCAGATATTTAAGGTTGTGGAGGCCTGTACATACTCCACAGTCTGGACAGTATATTTGAAAATAAACAGTAGGTCAAGAGGTGTGCGGAAGAAACAGTGTTTGATATAGGCTGGCAGGTGGGTAGACCTCTGTTTTTGATAGACAATAAGTCTAAAAATAAGCAGCAACAGTTTATTAGTGAACATCAAGTTTCAAAGTGGTGACTTGAGGAGGTTGCAGGTGAGCAGACCTCTGTGAACAACAAGCTACAGGTGTGAAGTCAAGCAATAAGATTTTGGGCTACTTAAGGAGCGTAGATCAAGGATATACAAAAGACTTGTGTTGAAAGGGAGCAGGGAAACCTCAGATGTGGCCCCTTCTAGGTCTTTGTCTGCTGCCAAAATTACCTACATCTTCATCCAAGGGTGCATGTTTTCCAATTTTTCTGATGTAGGTCTACTCTCATGATCTACTGCCCCTGGCTGCTTGTTTCCCTTTAGCTAAGACATTATAAACTTATGATCATACTTCTAGGCGTTATCTAAGGGGAATTCATGGCCTCAAGGATCTTGGCAGCTTGTTTACCTCTTTTTTGATTGAAAAAAGCATACCCCCCATTGCAATAGGGTAGATTATCTGACTCTTCTTGTCAGATATGGCCCTTCTGGGTCTTTGTCTGCTGCCAAAATTGCTTGCACCTCCATCCAAGAGTGCCAGGCTTTTTCCTTCTCATAGTTGCTGTAATAAAATAAGAGGGAGGCGGAAATAAACGATTTCTTTCAAGATGCCCAGAACAAGAACCATTTCCAGACCCACCCTTCTCAAACTCGCCTTTAACACAGCGAAGGGTTGCCTTGCCCAGAACAGACCAACTTATGCAAATACAAGATCTTCAGAAGTTCAGTCAGACCTAACTTCAACAATTCATTTTTGCTACTTCTTGAGGTGAATAATAAGTGATCTGACGTGGGAAATTGTTTTAGGCCTGCCTCCCCCCCCCGTTCGGGACCCGATTGTGCGCTTCTTCTTATTTTAGAAGAAATAGTCTCGCTCAGGGCTGCCGCTTCGGCCTCGAGAAACTAGATGCTCCTAGCGCAGGGTCATACCGCTGGGGGAAGTACTAGCTTGAGGTGGAATTGAAAAGCCCTCAAGAAGTTCCCTTCAAATAAGCACCGGTAGTCAGAGAAGTGTAGGGTTTTAATTGAGTTCTGTTCTGTAACATTACAAGGTTGCCAAAAAGGTGTGTATGCTTACCGAGCTATGAATCTCTTTCTGAACACTAGATTTTACATCTTCTGCTCCTTTCAGATTTCTTCCAGGAATAATCAATCTTGGCCCCGGTTTAGCCAATACTCTTGCCGTTTCCGCTCCAATTCCAAAACTGGTAGTGGCACCTATACGTCAAAAAGATTTCATAAGATTTTTTATAAAGAAGATAATAAGATTTGTTATAAAACCCCAAGACTGTGATTACTGTTGTTAGATATTTGCAGGGAGTGAAATCTTCCGTAGTGGATTTAGAGCCAAAGACCCTAGGCCCGGCTGGGCCAACATGGCAAGTTGTGGCCATTGCGGTTCTAGTAGCTAGCGCAACCATTGGGCAGTTGTGGCCGTTGTGGTTCCAGCGGCTAGCGCAACCATTGGGCAGCTGTGGCTATTGTGGTTACAGCGGTGAGCAGAACCATTGCCATGGTCTGTTAATTTAATCAAATGGCATCCTTGATACTCTGCAACTAATTATAACTATGTTCCTTTCATCGAACGGTCGAACTGTTTTCAATCGTCTAACGCATAATCTTATGGTCCATAATGATGACAGGTGGTCAAGAGGGGAGATGATTTCAAAGGGGAACGCCTTACGGCGTAATTATTTAATTTTTATATTTATGGAATGAAAGTATGAGAAATGGAAGTACTTCCTTACATATTGCGAACAGTAAATGGGATAAACTATTGACATTGATTACAACTAATAACAATAGAGACTCAAATAACTAATAACAATATTAAAGAATTTCACATTTAACTTGATTATTTAAATTAACTCTTAAAACTATATGTTTTTTAATTATTATAATATTTTATTAATTTTATTATAATATTTAATATTTTTAAATAATTGAGAAATAACTATTTTAATAAATTAAATTAAAATTTAAGAAATTTTTAAGTTCAACTAAATTATATTTATTACATGTCAATGAAATTCCAACATTAAATTATCATTCATATATATATATATATATATGAAATTCGACCATTTAAAATTCATGATATTTATTTATGATATAAAAATTTAAATGATAATTTTAAAAATATTTATTTTTTTATTTAAAGCTAAATCTAAAAAGAAATTACTGTTTAGTTTTGATAATTAAATTGTATATTATAAATATTTAGTATTTTCTGTGGACATTTCATCTATTATTAATGTTAAATTTAACGTGTAAAAATTTAAAAATTGTGTGTTCGATGATAAATAAAATATTTACTCCAGCATTTTAACTTTTCATAATCTAATTCATAATTTGTATGGGAATAAACCCAACATCTAATTATGGACAAACATGTACTCAATAAATAAATTTGATCGGATTAAAAACATTTTTTAATATATTATATATATATATATATATATATATATATATATATATATATATTATTTTAATTAATATTTAAAATAATTAATTAATTTTTGGTAGTAGGAAAGATGATGGGAAGGTAGTAGGAAAGATGATGGGAAGGATGGCGATGGTTAGGGTTTGTCCGCGCAGGGACTTTGCAGCCGCTTCGGCTCCCAAACCAGTCTCAGATCCTGAAAATGATACAGGGTGTGCGATAATAGTGAACGTGGCCCGAAAGCTGTCTGCGCCTTCGGAGAAAGGGTGGATCTCGAGCAGACATACGATTCAAATATACTTTGTTCAGTGCGGCGACGCATCTGGAGGGGCCCCTGTCACATGGAACCTACCGATCCTGGATTGGGAGCGAGATATAAGCATTCAACGAGATTGTGAGGCGCAGACATCAACGGAAGACCACCTTACTGCAAGGATCCATGAGGAGGTTTCTTTATGGTCGAAGATCGAAGCCCCAATCTGTGCTCTTGAGCAAGGACGCCGCCGGGCCGTATGGCGTTTAGGGGCCAGTCTTTGCCAATCCCAGAATGAATGCAGAACCGGCAGGGGGGGCTGCATGTTGCAGATCCGCTCCCCCCCTTAACGCATAGACCTAAATTTTGCAGTCCCGGTTTGGATCTACGCGATCTGGCCATTAATCGAGTACACTTTGACCCCAGGCACGAACAAAGCAGATCCGGGGTGGATCTACCAGATCTGGCCAGATCTAGGCAGAAGGAAAATGAAATTTTGCTAGATACAGAATACAAAGCCGAGAAACGGGATCTGATCAAGGCAGATACAGCAGATATGATACAAATCTTCATCAGAACAACAGAAGGCAGACATATTTGTACGCAGATCTGGGAACAGATGAGGGTTTTGGATTTAAAAAAAGAGATCCAGGACAAATTGGGAATTCCAGTTGCATTTCAAATCCTAATATTTTCTGGGATATGTTTGCAAGACCAACACACACTCCAGCATTACAAGGTTGCAAAGGACTCAACTATTTTTCTCAACCACCGTCTGCGAGGGGGATCTAAGGGATCTACCTCAAAACCTACAGGTACCTATCGCGATGCAACCAAAGGGAAAGAAACTCCAAAGGGGAAAGAATCCACAGCTGCTAATATACCTCCAGGGCAGTACATCGTGGATCAAATGCCAGAGAGTCCATCCATCTTGCTGGATACTCCAGAGGTAAAATGCATTTTTTCAGATCTACAAAAAAGAGCTGTTATTTGTAGATTTAACGGTTTCTGGCCTAGAACAGATGCTTTGTACCAATGGATTCACACGGTCTGGACAAAAAACTGCCATATCCACCTATGCTCGAAGGGTTTCTTCATAGTAATCTTCCTCGTAGAAGGAGAAAAGGAAAAAATGCTCAATGAAGGACCATGGTTCTGGGGTAGTGCGGGATTGTTTGTTACCCCATGGTTCCCGGAGTTTGATGCCAATACTATGGTGGTATCAAGGATGCCAGTTTGGGTAAGGTTGCATAATCTTCCGTTACATTTTTGGCACTTCAAGACCCTAACAGCCATAGGGAACACCCTTGGAAGAATGTTGAAGATTGATACAGAGAGACACATAAAAGGAATCTTTACTTTTGCTAGGATATGTGTCGAGGTAGATCTTAGCCAAGGATTACCTGAAAGCATCATTCTGAATTTCAACAACTCTCAGTGGAAACAATCTTTGGATTATGAGAATACAGCATTCAGATGCAGGGGATGTCAGCAAACAGGTCATCTGTTCAATGCATGCAAAAGCCTCAATAAAAGCAAGCCACAACAAAGGAAGTCCAAAGGATGGCAGAACATAGATGATGTTTTAAAGAAGAGAGCCGCGGAAAAGAAAGCCCCTTCGGTAACAGAAGACGAAGAAACAGAGGCCGAAGAGGATGATACCACCATAGAGGAAGCTGAAATAGAGAACCAGCAGGATAAGACAACAGACAACAAGGCTTCACAGTCCCACTCAAATCAGGTAGAGACCCAGCAAAATCAGGCAGAGATGACAGTTGTGGATCAAGGCTTGGGAGGCATCAAACGGCATCATCACTCAGATACATCAGACTCAGACAAAGAAACGGGGCCTTCAAATGAAACAACTCAGTTAGTCATTGCTTCGATCGAACCCACTCAAGGAGAGTGGCGCAAGGTCGAAAAGAAAAAGGGGAGAAAAACTTGAAGCGTGAGTTTTACTCACAGCCGGAATTCAGTTTTTTCAACTCTTTTTCTCTTTCCCTCTTCTCTTCTCTTTTGCTTATTCTTTTTGCACATTAGTCTTCTAACGTTGCGTGGGGTGCGAAAGCACTTGAGCCCAAGTGGCAACTTACTGAATGCTTCATTGCATCTGCTAGTGTAACTTTTCATTAATTTTTAATAAAAGTTTACCGTTTTTTTCCTTGGAAAATTAATTAATTTTAAAAATAAAATAAAATAAAATTTATTTGAAAATTATTAATTAACTCTCATTATTTAATAAAAAAACCTAATATGTAAAATTCAGCAACCATAGTTATTTTTGGTTGTTGGAAAACGAAATAGTAAGATAATTTTTTTTTTATAAAATTTTCAATTTAATAAAATAATAATATGACGCTGTTGATGGTTAATGTCCACTGAGACCAAAATTTGGTCTATTGGACCTAAAGAAACGAATTATTTAGTTTGATTTAAGATTTTATTCCTATGCTCAAAAAGCTTGGAGAGAAGTCTTCCGAGCTCACTATAATTTTGACATCGTAAAAGGCAACTTTGGTCTAACGAATTATTTAGTTTGATTTAAGATTTTATTCCTATGCTCAAAAAGCTTGGAGAGAAGTCTTCCGAGCTCACTATAATTTTGACATCGTAAAAGGAAACTTTGGCCTATCGGACCTAAAGAAATGAATTATTTAGTTTGATTTAAGATTTTATTCCTATGCTCAAAAAGCTTGGAGAGAAGTCTTCTGAGCTCACTATAAATATTACATCATAAAAGGCTAGGAAGGTCAGTATTGCAACAGAGAATTTGAAACTAAGATCTAATGTGGTTGTACACGGGGCACTCTAAGAGGAAGTGATTTTCATCCTCGATGTTCGTATTCTCACAGAGATGGTAAAACCTTTCCATCCATGGTGTTTTAGGAACTTCCCAACGGCTCGTTTCACTATGGAGCTCATGAGAGTTCGTTCTAATCTTGGCTATATTAATTTTCCTCTTTGAGGTAGTTAAAACAAAGAGATACTTTTGATCTTCTAGGGTGGGGTTGATGACCTCCTTATAATATCTTAATTTTCTTTTAACTTCTAAATCTTTCTCACACCACATTTTTTCTTTGAACTTAGAAGTAACAATATTTTTAATGTTATTAATGTTTTGCAATGCAACATTCTCGTCCATCTCCCAACTGTTCAACTAGACCCTAGTGTCTTATACCATTTTTTACTACTACTATATAAATTAATATTTCATATAAAAATTTGTATTTATTATTAATATTAATAAATATATTAGAAAAGTAAGACTTAGACTAGTAATATGCTATTCATCAATGTTAATTAAATAAAAGTTTTAAAATGAACAAATTTGATAATTAATATAATATTGAAATTCCATCCTTTCCATGTTATAGTACCTTCTTTTTATGCAAACATAAAACATTTCAATTTTCTTCTTTTATAAATAATTTATTTTTAATTATTATTTTTTTAATCAAATAAAAATTATATAATCATATATCAATATATATATATATATATATATATATATATATATTAAATCTTAGTTTACTTTATTTTTATAATAAAATATATATTTAATATATAATATTAAGTGTCTAAATCGGATTATGGTCAAATATCTCTGGTTTGGTTTAACTAATAATAACAAACTCTACCTTGTCAAGTTGGACCATATCTCCCTTCCTAAACGACTGGGTGGCTGGCGGATATTGAATCTGAGGAGATTTGGTTCGGCTTTACTGCAGAAGTCACTATGGAGGGGTTTATTTGGGAATGGCATATGGGGTATGATCTTAAGACATAAGTATCTAAAGGACCACGAGTTTCCTGTCTGGATGTATTGGGATCGCATCTGGCTCGGCCATTTGCCTGAGTTTCATAAAAATCAGTAAATGTTTTTTGCAGAATCTCGCTTGGAAAATGGGTTCTAGACATCGGACTATTATTGGAATGGACAACATACTGGGCACAGAATGTGACAGTCATATATCAGATGGCTTTATACATTGTATCAATAGTCGTGGGATATTCTTTTGGAACTAGGTCATTTCTGAATGGCAGGGTCAATGTCCAATATGGAAACGAGCGTGGGAACTGGGCTTGGATAGGCAGATGGCGTGAGAGTGGAAGCAGATTAGTACTGGCATGAAGGTTTTAGGAGTATGTTGTGAGGCAGATGGGGACAAGATTGCATGGATAGGCAAGATGAAGGAAGGTGGCATTATGGTTGTTGATGTATATAACACTCTCTATCACCAGGTGTTATAGACATATTTGGGCACTGCAACCCCAATCACATATGTCCATAAACCAAGGGCTTCTAAACCCCTAAAAGTGTTGTTTCATACCCTAAAGGAACAAGGTCAGCTGATTACATCATTTCCTAGAAGTTCTCCCTGAAAAACTGCTCAGAACTGGTCAAAACTGGACCATACAGACTGCTCCATGTTGAGGGTGCGATGCATCTCACCTGTTACACACGGGGGGTGCGATGCATACTAAAAATCCCTTCTGTATGTTGCGATGATGAGAGCAGACAAATGGCAGAAGCAGTTTGCTAGGTGGAAACTCAAAGAATCTTCTAGAAACTGCTCATATGACACTTGCCTCTCTGAATTCGCCCAGGGATGAGTAAGAGATCATAAAATCTCCAAGTGGAACCAAGAACTATTAGTGAAATGACACTAATCAAAATCCCAGAAGCTGACTCACTCTCTTGCAAACATCTATATATGGATCCCTCATCCTAAAGATCCAAAGGTTGGAATTTTGTAATTTCTACGGAAGTATTGTTGGTTTCTCTTTGAAGACATTGTATTGTTAGTTGATCTTGCTTTGCATCAGGTGAAGAGGGCTTTCATGCTAGTAGGATGATGCTGGATCAGACAGCTTGGTTGTAATCCTCTCTTCTACTACTTCTATCAATAAAGCTATTTGAGTTTTCCTCCATATGCTTGTATATCTCTGAATCTTGTATTTGTATATGCATTTATATGGTTAATGTACATTTAATCCTACATTGTTTATGGTTATAGATCTGTATGCTTTGATGGTGTTTTTTTGCTTTGACTCTACAGGTGTTCTTTGAAGCGGGACAAGTGAGAAAGGACTGGTGAAAGCTCTATCAAAGGAGAGAGGAAACAAGCAAGGAGACTAGCGAAAGACTGAGGTTGGTACTCTCTCATTTTCTCTCATTTATCTCTCATAAAGGAAAACACAAGTAACTTTAGTTTGTTTGTAATTCTAAGATAGCTACCCATCTTAGTGGGACTAGCAGCTCTAATTGCACTAGTTTTCCCGATAATAAAATGGCGACTCCACTAGGGAGCGAATAGTTTGTTTGTTTTGTTACTGTTGTTTGCTTTATAAACCACAGAGAGAGCCTGAAGTTAAGCTAGTTAGCCTTCGAACTGCTTTTGCTATGCAACTACAAAGTAGATCAACGCTGCTTTAGTTAATCTCTGGGTTGGTTTATTAACTGAACATCTGACTTGCAAACATCCTAAGTGCCCTGGTGGTAGCTCAAATAAACTCATTATATCAGCCCCTATACTTTTTGTTTACTTCAATCATTAGCTCAACATAAATCCCTGAACTTAGCTGCAAACTGTGAGTGAAAACCAATCTCAGTCTCGTCCCTAGACCATCGCATTGTCTCTCATTGGCAATATGGATGCATCGCACCTCCTATGTGTTGTAGGTGAGATGCATCCTTGTTTCCCTTTGTTACAGGTGTGATGATTGACTAAGACTGTTTCTGCCTCCAGATTTTGGTTTTTCTTCATTGTCTTCAGCTTTATTCAGTAGTTTTGCTGTCTATGATCAGTACATCACTGTTGAAACCTTATTCCTTTACATTACTAAGCCTCCATTGATAAGGAATTGTGAATGTTTTTTTTTTTTTATTATTTTTTTTTTTATGTATTTTTAATCATTTACAGTCCTCCTTTGCAAACAATAGCTTAATCAAATTGTCATCTTTTGATTTGAAATGGGACTCGCAAGTGTCGTTTTCAATCAAGAAAAAGAGTGTTGTAAAGTCTTCATCTTTTAGATAGTCGATTACACTTTTTCCATTGCATTTGATTTGAATTAATAGTATTTCAAGTGTCGAAAGCAATTTTAAATTCAAAATCACAAAGTGTCGTCTTAGTCTTCCTTTCGTTTTTTGAATTCGAAATCGCAAAGTGTCATCTTAGTCTTCCTTTCGTTTTTTGAATTCGAAATCGCAAGGTGTCGTCTTAGCCCTCCTTTCGTTTTTTGAAGACAAAATTTTTAGTATTGTCACTTTGAAAGAAGATAGTTCAGATCTGTACTTAGTTTTCTTTTGTCATTCTCACATTAAGGAAATTGAAAAACAATACATGCATGTGCATTTGCATTTAGACTGCATGCTGAAATTGATTTAGGAAAAGTGCATCTAGTGTGTGCTCTTTGCTCTATGTTGAAAGAATTTCATTTCTCTTTCCTTAGTAGCTATAATTTTCATTGCAAAAAGAAAGTAAATGACTGTTTATCATATTAGATTTCATATTTAGGAATTTTATATCTACATCACGCGATGAACCTTCAAGGAAAAATTCTTAAGAAAGATCAACTGTAAAATAAACCTCAATGAACATAAAAACGCTTTGGAACCTAATGCACAACATTTAGAAGTCTAGGCTAGAGACGTATTTCGGCGTCGCAAAGCCTTGTAACTATCGCTTTCATCGTAGGTTGGGTGATTCCTCCTCTTTGAGACGACAAGTGCCAGTACGGACTTGTGCTCCCACCTACTGTCGAGTATATATTGGGAGACCACAATCGGAACTTTATCCTTTGGAAGCTGCATCTGGCGCTCTATCGATCGCAATGTACTGAACACAACATTCGGGAAGATTGACTGCCGTACCGTAAAAAGTATTCTGCAGTTTTGTGATTGGTATGGTAATCCCTCTGTCTATATTTCCATAGAAGTCACTTTCGTTCCTTTTCAGACTCCTTAAAAGAAAAGGTCCATCTAAGCACTTGTCACTTCAGGCTCATTAAAAACCGAAGGCGACTAGAGTCATCTTTATCTTTTTCTCGACTCTTAAAAATTGAAAAAGCAAGTTGTGTCAAAGCATCATAAAATTTATTTTAATCAGAATAACGTCACTGTTCCCTTGTTGGTCTTAGGTTGAGAAAATGGAGTCTACCAATCAAGGATTTCCCCTCGGGGGAAATCCTAGTCCTTTCTCCTCTTGGGGAGATTTTGGTGCTCCACACATGGCTACATTGTCCCTTCTAGGACTCACAATTGGCCTACCAGTATGGCTTTTCTCGACCTCTGTCATTCAAAACACCGCAATTCTTTAGCAATCAAATCAGCAACCAGATGACCCTAAAGTCACTCCCCCACCTTCTACTTTGTTTGTTTCTCCCTCTCCTTCTTCCTCTTCGCTTGGTGAAGCTAGTAACACTAAAAACCAAGTAACTGAGAAGAAAAAGAAAGAGAAGGAGAAGAAGAAGAAGAAGCCAACAACGAAATGGGGCAACCATGCATCGTCTGGCGAAAATCCACAAACTGCACCATCCAAACCTAAATCTTCATGTGTCATTTGCAAGGGAGACCACTATCATCGAGATTGTCCCTGCATCCCAGGGACTGCTCTCCCCACTTGCACAATCTGGTGTCTTCAACCTCTGATGATCATGTTGAGAGCACACCGTCAACTAGTGAAAATGAAGTCAATGGAAAGAAAGGAAGATCTAAATTTCCTTATAGACTGTGTGAAGGCGATCATGCCCTCCACCATTGTCCTTTCCTGGACGAAGCTAAAAGAGTCTTGGATAATCGTTCTGCTTCACCGCAGCGACTTCCTCTTGGATACAAGAAACTCTTGCCGAGTCCATCGCTAGTTTAAAATCCGACTGACACACCATTGTTGTCGGTCGAAGCACCTATCATTGAAGATAAACCCTCTGAGTCCACACCGGACCAAAGTCAACAGGTCGAGACGACAGTTGACTTAGCCTTGTCTTCAGAAGATCCACCTTCAGATGATATTGTCACCAAAGAGAATGACAACTACGTCGTTCAAATTCTTTTCATCAACACAAAATCCGATGAACATGGGGGCAATCTACCCATTCCTTTATCGCAGGAAGGAAGTTCGTCAGAGATTTATCTGGCCATTTATTCAGTCCCTCCTCCAAGCAATCTACTTGTTTCCTTCGATTGGAATCTATTAGGGAGACCCTGCCTACCATCTAACGTAACATTTCGAACCATAGTACAATCTTACAGAATGATCATTGTTACACAGCAATTTGTCACTGTCATCCTGTCAGTATCCCTACTGTGTCATGAAATCAAATTCATCATGCTCATGCTTTCTAAACTGGCCAAATAACCCACTTTGCCAAAGTTTTTGCTATCAGCGCGACTTTTGTCCAAATAACCGCGCTGATGGGCGCTCCATAACAGACCAAATGCGCTGCCAGCGCGGAAGTACACTTGTTTTCCGCGCTGATCGAATTTCATGAGCCAGCGCGTCTTGCCTTGTATTGAGTCGCGCTGACATGGCCTTCTCAGTTATTGAGGTGCGACGTCAGCGCGACAGTTCCTTTATAATCCGCGCTGATCCTGTTTGGGCGAATTTGTTCTAACAGCCAACCTTCCAGATGACTCCAGACCTGGTTGTTGGCCTTGTGAGTGTCGCCCTCCCTTCTATGGCATGTTTGTTCGTCTTATGGGCCACCTTTCTTGGAGATGAGCTTATCCTTCCACCCTCCATGGAGACTCCTCCTATATATTCTTCCACCATTACTATCAGCAGCTAGTTCTCACTTTGGGGGAATAGACTTTGACACTAAGGAATTCATAGTTTTGTGTGCTGCTAGTAGATAGTATGGTGTGCTAGAGTGTGGATTGCTAGAGAGCTAGAGAAAGGTTATGAAGTCTTAGAGCTTTGTGTGAGAGAGAGTTACTTGATTTGGGAGATCCACTTCTTGGGTGAATGCTTATGAGACTTGCTGGCTGGACCCTCTCGAGAAGGACTCAGCGTCAGAACAATGGTTGTATCTTTCTCTGATTATTGATTAATAATAGATGACTACTGTTATAGTTCCATTCTCATTTGTCTATGCAATGGTTAAATGTGAATTACATCCTTTCTGACTGATGTATGATTGTTTTTACTAGATTTCATGCTTGTGTTTGTCTTCTCTTTGTGTGTGCAGGTGTCCCACCACGAGGATAGTGGAGGATTGTGAACGGCCAAGGCAAAGGAGCGAGTGTGGCATCTCTTCATCGAACAAGAGCGTTGGAATCCAAGTAGGTGTCTTTTACCTACTTTGTGTAATTGCAATTAGGAGCTTGCAGAGTAGCATTGATTGATTGTTGCTAGACCCCTGCTGGGCTAGTAGGGATCGCCTCTATCCGTAGAGGGGATTTACCTCTCCAACAATTTGGCGACTCCGCTGGGGATCAGCCTTTTTGTCTCTTGAGTCCACTTTTGTGTTTGACTTTGATTGGTCTTTTTTCCGAGATTTCGGGATTGTTTCTCTGCTTATGAACTTTCTGGGCGCTTCTGGGAAGCATCTTTATTGTTTAAAAGCTCTTGCATTTGGTTTGGGAAGTTTTTAGTTTGGCCTTGCTTGTTTTTTGCGCTCAGCGCGTTTTAATTCCAAACAGTCGCGCTGACATCGCGACCCTGTTCTTTGGTTTTCTTTCCATCGCGTTTGTACGTCTAAAAGTCGCGCTGACCTCGTTTTCAGAGACAGCGCGCTTTATTCGTGTCCTTCCGCGCTGACATCGCGCCCCCTCTTCTTTGTATTTCCCGTCATCGCGTCTGTGTGTTTTATTTCCGCGCTGACCTCGTTTTTCCGAGACAGCGCGCTTTATTCCTGTTCTTCCGCGCTGACGTCGCAAAGTTGCTAAAGGGCTCCTTCTGTCAGCGCCGAGTTGCTGAAGGCTACTCGCGCTGATCCTGTAAAATTCGTTTTTGACCAAATTGGCCTCCTGAACCTCTTGCTGTGACCTTCCCTTCTTCTCTCCTCCTGTCTGATGACTTGCTTTTCACTGTCTGAACTCTAAACTGCTTGATTGCGGAGCCTGGCTTCATAAGGTTTCGTTTTTGCTCAGTTTTAAGTTTGCAAATACCTTCCCTTTTTGCTTTCGCTGCTTGGTTCGTGTTCCCACCATCACTTTTGCAATTGCTGGATTGTGTTGTGTCCCTAGTTGACTGGTTGTGACTTTCGTCCTTTGGGTGTTTGCCTTTTTCTATTGATTTCGCGCTCTAACTCTAGGACATCTAGAGGTCGCGTGTGTGTCAAGCCTACCGTAGGGAGCTTGTTTGTTTGTTCGACCAGCCAAGTTCAGATCTGTTCACGCACTTGTTCAGTGATTGTTGGAGTGCTTTGGATTGTGTTTCCAAGTGGTTTCTTTTCGCTTCCTCCTTGCTTGCAATCTTTGCTTGTTTTGCAGAGCTTAGATCACATAGCTCGTGCATTACTTTGTTTCTTTTGATTTGGAAACTTTGGTTGAGTGTTTCGGGAACTTTGTGTGCTCTCATTAAGTAGTTTACTTGGTGTTCTAGTTCCTCCAAATTATTTTGGATGCTTTGTGTCACTGAAAGAAAATCAAACTAGTAGCTTTGCTTTTAAAAAAAAAAGTTGAAAAGGAAAAGAATGTTTCATTGATTTGCATTTTCAAAAGAAAAAGTTTCCTTTCCTCGCTTTTAGTTGCATTAGGCTATTTGATTGATTGTGTTCGTTTTGTTTGATTGAAATCTCTTTACCTTTCCATAGCTAGAATTCAACGAACAAAATGATTCTCGTTGACATGTAGTTTGCATCTAGGTAATTGTGAGAGAACATACGATAGGACCTGAAATCGAAACTTAATCTCAAGATCAACTATAAAATGAACCGAATGAATCTAAAAACGCATTGGAACTAAACGCAAATATCTAGAGGTCTAGGTTAGAGACGTGTTCCGGCGTCTTAAAACATAGTCACTGTTGTTTCACATTAGGTTGGGTGATTCCTCCTTCTGTGACTCGATAGTGGTCTAATACGGACTGCGCTCCCACGTACCGTCGAGTATATAGGGAGACCCCACTAGGCTTTTATCCTTTATCCATAGGAAGCCGAGTCGGCCGCCCTACGATTCGCAATGCAGTGAACACAACATTCACGAAGATTGACCACCCGTACCCTAAAAAGTATTCTGTGGTTTTGCGAAGAGTTTGGCACACCCTCTACCTAGAGTTCCAGAGCAGTCGCTTTTGATCCTTTTCGGACTCCCTAAACGAAAAGGTGCCTGTGAGCGTCTTGTCACTTTGTGCTCATTAAACATTCGAAGGAGACTGGAGTCATCTTTGTCCTTTTCTCGACTCCTGAAATATGAAAAGGTCAAGTTTGGTCCTTGCGTCTTAAAATTAATTCGGCCACGATAACATCACCCAGTTAGATCTTGTGTGCGTTAGCTTGAGTAGGTTTCGTTTTCGTTTGCTATGGCAACTTTTCCGGGATTCACTAACCCAGGTTCCCCCTCTGATGGGAATCCAGGACAATTCCCTCCTCTTGGGAATGTTGGTGCTCCGTATATGGCAACGTTGTCCCTGCCAGGGTTAACTGTTGGGTTGCCTGTTTGGTTGTTTTCAACCTCTTTGGTCCCTACCGTATCGGCTGTTAGTCCATCAGTCCCTCCACCTGAACAACATCATGTTGATCCTAAGGTGGATCTCTCCCCTTCGACGCCTACTTCTACGTCGTCCTCTTGTACTTCGCCTGGTGAAATTCTCGATGTGAGTAACCAGGTGGCTAAGAAGAAGAAGAGGAAGACCAAGAAGAAGAAGTCCCCTCAGGGAGAGCCTACACACACAGTTCCCCTCTCAAGTCCAGCTATCCACTCCAGTACACCTGAAGTCGGGTCATCTTCTGCTCCTCCGCGGAAGGTTAAGTTTCCTTGTCGATTATGCAGGGAGGACCATCTGCTTCGTGATTGTCCTGGCATTCCCAGGGTATTAGAAGTTTGGTCTCACAATCCGGCCTGCCCTTCATCGTCCACTAATGATCATGGCGATGCTACCTCATCAGTTGGGAATGGTAAGGAGAAAGGGAAGTTTCGAATCCCCTGTCGACTTTGTGAAGGCAAACATCCCCTTCACCTTTGTCCCCTCATGGATAAAGCCTCTGCTGTGTTGGAAAGTCTTGCTGCTCCTCCGAATCCATTTCCCGCCGATTATCAACGTCTTTCCACAACTGTAGATCGTGCCCTTGTTGACAAAGAGATTGCTTCAGATTCCTCTCTTGTCCAGGCTCCTCTTCCCGAACTTGGCTGTCCCCAGCCTGTTCCAGACCCACCGTTGGTCGGAAAGGGTGTTGATTCGAGTTCACCTCCTCTCAAGCACTCTATTTCGGAAGAGCAAAATTCTCATGTTCTTCTCGTCTCGGCAAATCCTCCGGAGCCTGATAATGGTGTTCCCACCCCAACCTCTCCCGAGGATTCAGAGTCGGTTCTTTTCGAGCAGGGGGGCAACCATATGGTTCCCCCACCTAGTAGTTCGGTCATTTCCTTTGATTGGAGTCATTTGACTACCCCTCCCCTTCCATCCCACGTGCCTTTCTGGGTCACCGCCTATGCTTGCAATAAGGCGCTGCCTAGCACTGTGTTAGACGAAGGAGCATCGGTTAGTCTTATCCCTGTTACTACTTGGCGAGCTTTGGGTTCCCCATCGCTTGTACCTGTCGCACCGCATCTCACCGCGTTTGACGGAGGAACGAGTCAGCCATTAGGGATCCTTCCACAGTTTCCTATCACTTTGGGAGGCAAGACTGTCTATATCGACATCTCGGTTACCCAAGGTTCTTTAGACTTCAGTCTTCTCCTTGGTCGTGACTTTGTGTATGCCATGGGAGCCCTTGTTTCTTCACTTTTCCGTGTGGTTTGCTTTCCACACGATGGAAGAATTGTGACGTTCGATCAATTATCGTTCATTCGTCCACAAGCCCCTCCGGCGCACTCGTCCTTCCCTCCTGGCTTTCAGCCACAAGTTGCATTTTCCTCGCCGCAAATCAACTACGTGGCCACCCACCCCGTGCCCATACCCAGTGATGACACCATCGTGCATAGTGTCCTGGGGGCATTAGGTCCTGCTTTCCAAGAGGTCGGCCTTCCCTCCGGAGCCACTTTCTTGGGGGCCTCCGCTTCCCGTTCATTATGATGAAGTCTGGATGGAGCATAGTTCCTTTCCGGTGTCAAGCTCCTTAAAAAATGAAACCAGGTCTGGTGGAGCATAGTTCACTTTCCTATGTCAAGCTCCTTAAAAAATGCAACTAGGTGTCGGAGCATAGTTCCTGATCTTGTGTCAAGCTCGTTAAAAAATGAAACAAGGGTTATGAGGATAGTTCTTTTACTGTGTCAACCTCATTAAAAAATGAAACACCTCCCTTTCCAAATCAAGTCTTTTGATTAAGATTTCGTAAAATACAAGTCGAGTCTTTCATAGATCTTGAGAGTGAACCTTCATTCCATCCACTTTGTTGAATGCAATGAAGCTTGGGGGGCATGTACCTCGATTTTCATTATTATGCTGGGGGCATGCAAACTTATAACAAGCATAGTTTTTCGTTTCAAGCTTGTGTAAACATGAAACATAATCCAAGCAGAGTTCTCCATGGTTCAAGCTTGTGTAAAAATGAACCCATACCCGATTTACATCTCGTGATTGCCATTTTTATCCGCTGAATTCTGCTAGATGAGCCTTGGTTGTTTCATTCCATTGCTACCATCTCTTTGGCCGATCATATGCTCTCACTTGGTTGTTTATCCTTTCCTAAGGAACCGCAGCGATGAGTGGTTTTATTAGCCAGCCTCTTAACCATTACATGTTTTGAACAGTTCCACCATTGCCGGAACCAGTTGCTACCTTTTATACCACTCGTTCCTCTAGGATGAGTCGCCTTTAAGCTCTTTTCTGACTCGTAAAATATGAAAAGATTGCCGAGTATTTTTCCCTTTTTGACTCGTTAAAGAGAATAAAAATGGAGGTCTGCTTTCAGCTCTTTTCTGACCGTTTAAAGATGAAAAGATTGCCGAATCCCCCTCTCGACTCGTTAAAGAAATGAGAGGCGGTCGCCTTTAAAGCTCTTTTTTCGACCGTTTAAACTTAAAAAGATTGCCGGGTGTTTGTCGTTTCGCACTCGTTATCGGCCCTAAAACGACGTGTTTTCGACCGCTTTTTTACTTTTTCGGGTCCAGAACACTATTTACGAAAAGTACTCCTCGATCGTAATGGTCGGGCGGTTCTTTCGAGCATTGTTTTATACTTTTTCGGGCTCGAGAGACACAACTGTACGAAAAAGGACCCCCTTGGAGTCTCCTTTTCCGCTGTCTTTTCAGACTCTCTAAACAAGAAAAGACGCCAAGTTTTTCCTTTGTCAGGCTCGTTAAACACTTGATGACATCGGACATTGTCAAAATGACACTCTTCAAGCATATGCTATCCCCGTCAAGCTTGTCATCCAAAAATAACCGGGGTACCTGCCAGAAATGGTGGGGAAAATGGAACTGTAATAATTGTCGTGTCGACAGTATGTCGCTCTTGAACATGGCACTAGCCTGCATTCGTGTCTGGGTGGGGATATCTCATCTCCTTTCACATTAGCCTCCGTGGGTTTGGGTTACCCTGTTTTGACCTCTCATCTGCTCATTGCCCTGTCACCATGACCTCTGCTCATTTGATGTCAAATACTGCCAAATCCGTTATAGTGCCGCCGATATGTTCAAGAGAAGTTGACCTCTGCAATAATACAACCTCATCTGCTATCTCACACAAATCATTTTTCCTCTGTCTCGCGTCGATGATGTGGGAAACATTATGGCCCACCTTCGATCAAGGTCCCTTCCTGTCGACTTCAGCTCATTATCTGGGAAGGTGACTTAGAGACTCCCTTCAGGTGCCTTAGAGCCTGCATGCCTCAATGGCAGGTTCTTCGTGTTCGACGCGAGGTTTACATCATTGGCCTCTGATCGAATGATTCCGTGGGTGTTCGACACTAGCTCATTGATTCACATGCCGCGGATTGTACCTATAGTACCTTGAGGACCATTGTCATTATTGGTGGTACCTCTCGCGTCTGTTAACAGTTTTCATCATTGACTGGTAATCAGGCGATGTTCATGCATGTTCGACTTCAACTCATATGTTCACATGCTTGAACTTGTACTTTGTTCGGATCGGGACGGAGCGCAAGACCCTGGATCCCTATCTTTGAGGGCCAGGTTGCGATTTTTGTGGATCGATATTACATGACTCGTTGATGGATGGCTGCGACCATACCTGAGTCTTTTAGGATGGCTGCGACCATACCTTATTATCATCATGGTCTCTTCAGCTGGGTGGTTGCGTCCATACCGCAAACCTTTCTTTATATGTCTTTTGGATGGCTGCGCCCATGCCTAGACTACATGTAATCAAGCTATCAGTTGTGCATACGTGCAGGTCCTTCCTGGTGGTGTTTCAGTTCGGCAGTTTTGTAAAGCATTTCACCCCTCCCACTCTCTCGGGCTTCATGCTTTAGGGGGCATCTGTTACACAGCAATTTGTCACTGTCATCCTGTCAGTATCCCTACTGTGTCATGAAATCAAATTCATCATGCTCATGCTTTCTAAACTGGCCAAATAACCCACTTTGCCAAAGTTTTTGCTATTAGCGCGACTTTTGTCCAAATAACCGCGCTGATGGGCGCTCCATAACAGACCAAATGCGCTGCCAGCGCGGAAGTACACTTGTTTTCCGCGCTGATCGAATTTCATGAGCCAGCGCGTCTTGCCTTGTATTGAGTCGCGCTGACATGGCCTTCTCAGTTATTGAGGTGCGACGTCAGCGCGACAGTTCCTTTATAATCCACGCTGATCCTGTTTGGGCGAATTTGTTCTAACAGCCAACCTTCCAGATGACTCCAGACCTGGTTGTTGGCCTTGTGAGTGTCGCCCTCCCTTCTATGGCATGTTTGTTCGTCTTATGGGCCACCTTTCTTGGAGATGAGCTTATCCTTCCACCCTCCATGGAGACTCCTTCTCCTATATATTCTTCCACCATTACTATCAGCAGCTAGTTCTCACTTTGGGGGAATAGACTTTGACACTAAGGAATTCATAGTTTTGTGTGATGCTAGTAGATAGTATGGTGTGCTAGAGTGTGGATTACTAGAGAGCTAGAGAAAGGTTATGAAGTCTTAGAGCTTTGTGTGAGAGAGAGTTACTTGATTTGGGAGATCCACTTCTTGGGTGAATGCTTATGAGACTTGCTGGCTGGACCCTCTCGAGAAGGACTCAGCGTCAGAACAATGGTTGTATCTTTCTCTGATTATTGATTAATAATAGATGACTACTATTATAGTTCCATTCTCATTTGTCTATGCAATGGTTAAATGTGAATTACATCCTTTCTGACTGATGTATGATTGTTTTTACTAGATTTCATGCTTGTGTTTGTCTTCTCTTTGTGTGTGCAGGTGTCCCACCACGAGGATAGTGGAGGATTGTGAACAGCCAAGGCAAAGGAGCGAGTGTGGCATCTCTTCATCGAACAAGAGCGTTGGAATCCAAGTAGGTGTCTTTTACCTACTTTGTGTAATTGCAATTAGGAGCTTGCAGAGTAGCATTGATTGATTGTTGCTAGACCCCTGCTGGGCTAGTAGGGATCGCCTCTATCCGTAGAGGGGATTTACCTCTCCAACAATCATGGTTGGTACTATCATAGATGAAGGGGCTTCTGTGAGTATCCTTTCCTCAACTGCCTGGAAAGCACTTGGTTCGCCATCGCTTCTGCCTGAGATTCAAAATTTAATAGGCTTCAACAAAGGAACCAGTCGACCGTTAGGGATCCTTCCAAATTTGCCTATAACTTTGAGAAGGAAAACCGTTCATCTGAACGTGATGGTAGTCCAAGGGCCTCTAGATTAAAACCTACTCCTTGGGTGTGACTACATTTATAGCATGGGAGCTATTGTTTCCTCACTCTTTCAAGTGATGTGTTTTCCGCATGAAGGAAGAGTGGTCCACTTAGTTGACCAGCTTTCATTCCTTGGTTCAAACAAAACTATTAGTCAAATGCCATCCCTAACTGGTCTTTTTGCACAAGGAATGTCTCATCAATCTCCAGTCCGTCCACCTGATGAGCGCGAGTGATTCGGTGATTGTGACTGAAACCCAGGAGGAATGCGCCTTGGTCTACTTCGGCAGGAAAACCCCAAATATAAAGTAGGTTTCTGCATAGGATATATGACTAGTCTGATACCCCTGTCTGTTTAGGAAAATGGATTTGGACTGGAAAAGGATTCCCCCATCAAAGGTTATGTGATTGGCACTGACAACAGTCACCCTTTGTCCATTTCGATGGACAAGGCCAAGGAAGTGTTTTGTCTGCTATGCAGATGGAACAATCTTGCTAATGCAAGAATTTCCGTATGGTAACCTGGAAACTCTACTTCATACCTGGGGGCACGCAAACCTTTTTACATGCAAGTGAAAAACGACCTTTTATTTTCTTAGTTTGTAGGCTCTTAACCCTTTAAACTCATAGGTTGGTCGTTCCTAGCTTACATACAGAAGGCTCCAGAGCAAAGTTTCAAATGGGGCAAGCTCCCTAAAAAATGAACCTATCGATGAGACATCCTTATTATATGACTGGCACAAGCAGTTTTACGCAAAGTTCAAGCTCGTTAAAAAATAAACCTAGCAATAAGCTCATTAAAAAATGAACCCACCTTCGGTAAATAACCTTTGCGATTGCATAATTATTAGCTTTTGAACCTTGGTTGTGTTCTTACCATCACTTCCACTGTTTTTTAGCCGATCATACGCCTCCATTTGATTGTTTACCCTTTTGAGGAACAGCTGCAACGAGTGATTCTACTAGCCACCTTCTTTACACTGCCATGATTGAAAAGTTCCAAACCTTACCTGGAACCAATTGCTATCTAAAAACATCACTCGTTCCTCAAAAAACGAGTCTCTTTTAAGCTCTTTTCATATGACTTGTAAAATATGAAAATATTGCTAAGCAATTGGCCTCTCCAGCTTATTAAAGTGATCGGAAGTGCCATCCCTCCTCTAGATTTTAATCTTTTTGGACTTGAGAGATCATTACACAAAAAGATCGAGCGCTTGTCTTGTTTGGCTTGTTAAAACTATCGAAAAGTCATCCCTTTTGTATTATTTTATACTTTTTTGGACTTAAGGGATTATATTATGAAAAAGGACTACTGGAGTTTCCTTTACATCTCTTTTTAGAATCTCTAAAATTGAAAAGGACTGAGTTATCTTTGTCTTTAAACTCATAAACACAATAGCGACAAACTTGTCCACGCAGACAAGAGCAAGTTTCACTGTCGGTAGGCTCGTTAAAACATAGTGATAGGTTTACCCGAAGGGCAAATTATAGAACAAGAAATATGTTATCCTCCTCAAGCTTGACAAAAATAAAGAGGTACTGGTGAGTAATGACTAGGGAAAAAGGGAAGAAAACTTGAGCAACTTCATTGGTAGCAGGTCGCTCTTGAACATGACACTTTCACTCCATCACCATGATTGAGTCGGGTTGGCTTATTCCGTTCACCGTCATATCACCATTGGTCTGGGGCACCATCCATTTTGGGGTTAACACTACCAATCCATTTCAATGTCACTGATATGTTCAAGAGAAGTCGCTCAGAGAATTCACCAACCCAACTAACGCCTCATCCGCTTCACTCTCCATTTTTCATGAACACCACCCTGAACCTTATATCATCAGATCGTTTTCACCTCCACAAAATCATTTGCTCCGTTCCGTGTCATAGATGTGGGATTCATTAATGCCCTCCTACGACGGGTCACTTCTTGTTGACATCAGCTCATTATCCAAGAAGTTGAATTAGGAACAACCTTTTCAGTACTTTGAAGCTTGCATGCCTCAATGGCAAGTTTCTCACTTCCGGCGATATGTTTACATCAATGGCCTTCGACCGAAAGATTTTGCGTGGTGTTCGACATCAACTCATGTATTCACACCACATGAATTGTACTGCAGTACCTTGAGGGTCATTATCATTATCGGTGATTCCTCTCGCGCCTGTTAACAACTTAAATCATTGGTTGGTAATCAAGCGATGTCTTTCCATGTTCGACATCAGAACATCTTTTCACATGGATCAACTTGTACTTTGGGCGAAGATTGAACGGGTTTGAAGACCTCGGAGCTAGTTTCATCCATACGGGTTGTGATATATATATTTAGGAAAATAAAAACATCAAATGTACATCATAGTTGCACAGATAGTCATCCAAACTAAGGGATGATGGCTCTACTAGAATCATCAGTCTACCACACAGACGATTGTCTGTCTTATGTACATGAAAATGAATTTATAAAGCTGAGCATGGGAATGCCCGCCTCAGCTAGATCATGAAAATATTATGAAGATAATGTATTGTATTGTATCTTATTACAGGTCACCTTCCAGTTCGAAAAACCTCTGATCCTCATGATAAAGCATTTCACCCGACATCAGAAGATTTACGACCTCATGCTTTAGGGGGCAACTGTTATTGACATATTTGGGCACTGCAACCCCAATCACATATGTCCATAAAGCAAGGGCTTATAAACCCCCAAAGGTGTTATTTAATACCCTAAAGGAGCAAGGTCAATTGATTACATCATTTCCTAGAAGTTCTCCCTGAAAAACTACTCAGAACTGGTCAAAACTGGGCCATACAGACTGCTCCACGCTAAGGGTGCGATGCATCTCACCTGTTACACATGGGGGGTGCGATGCATACTAAAAAGTCCTTCTATAGGGTGTGATGAGCGAGAGCAGACAAATGGCAGAAGAAGTTTGCTAGGTGGAAACTCAAAGAATCTTCTAGAAACTGCTCATGTGACACTTGCCTCTCTGAATTCGCCCAGGGATTAGTAAGAGATCATGATATCTCCAAGTGGAACCAAGAACTATCAGAGAAATGACACTAATCAAAATCCCAGAAGTTGACTCACTCTCTTGCAAACATCTATATATGGATCCCTCATCCTAGAGATCCATAGGCTGGAATTTTGTAATTTGTAAGGAATTGTTGTTGGTTTCTCTTTGAAGACATTGTATTGTTGGTTGTTCTTGCTTCATATGAGGTGAAGAGGGCTTTCATGCTGGGAGGATGATGCTGGATTAGACAGTTTGGTTTTACTCCTCTCTTCTACTACTTCTATCAATAAAGGTATTTGAGTTTTCCTCCATATGCTTGTATATATCTGAATCTTGTATTTTGTTGCTTTGACTCTACAAGTGTTCTTTGAAGCGGGACAAGTGAGAAAGGAGTGGTGAAAGCTCTATCAAAGGAGAGAGGAAACAAGCAAGGAGACTAGTGAAAGACTGAGGTTGGTACTCTCTGCTTCTCTCTCATCTATCTCTCATAAAGGAAAACACAAGTAACTTTAGTTTGTTTGTTTCTAAGATAGCTACCCATCTTAGTGGGACTAGTAGCTCTGAATGGACACTAGTTTTCCGGATAACACCAGGAGGTCCACAACACTGAGGTATGTTGGTTCTACTAATTCTTGAAATCTAAAAGCCCCATTAAAATCATTCTTTTTCATTTTTTGGTTTGGAAAAACAAAAAATCTAACATGGGAGAACCTTCAGAAGAGGAATTGGTGGGGGTCGGGGGTTTGTGTGCTATGTAGGAAAGTGGAGGAGGAAAATACCCATATTTTTCTAAAATGCCCTATGACTGTACAGGTTTGGAGTAATCTTGGTAGTTTCATTGGTTTCCCCTATAACCAATATGACAACATTATTGTATGCTTGGGTTGGTGGAGTAAACAAAATCCTACATGGCAGAACAACCCTCTTATTCTTTTCTGGGAAATTTGCGCATGGCGTAACATAATTACTTTTGAAAATTATAGAGAAAATGATATGCAGGGGATGGAACACATTATAACATGGTATACATTTGGAAAACAACATGACACAAGGTCTAAGAAGATCATTCACAAAAGGGCAGGCCCTAGAATGGAGTACTCGGCTGAATTTTTTGATGGTGCGGCACAAAGGAACAAATGTGGTTTGTGGTTTTTGGATTTCTATATAAAAGGAGCATGAATTCTACGTCCATTAGGGTGCTTGCAGAGGTAAGAATATGAAGGCTGAAGTAATGGCTCTATGGGGTCTTCTCTGGTTCTCACGGTATCTTAACATCTAATTGTTATTGAGCATGCTATGGGTTGCACAACGTAAACCAACCATTGCTCCATGGCTGGTGCTATCAAATCGAGAACCTTTGGGCCTCTTTTAGAGACTCAATGATTATGCATATTGGATGAGACTTCAATCAAAATACAGATCACCTATCAAACAAGAGGCTACAAGATGCTTTGGATGGGATGCACATTGAAATCAAGCTGGGAGATAACATAGTATATGTCAGGGTGCTTCCTTTTCCTCAATAGCATCAACTATTTTGGAGGAGAACACATATGATACATGCTGCTTTTTGATATTTTCCAGTGGTTTTTCTTTTGACACTGTTTATATCTTTTCTTTGTTTGTGCATAACATACTTTACACACAGATACTTGGTTGTTGTCTATTTAGATCAAAATGGAGATATGATTGTAACTATTTCTTTGTATTAATACGACTGGGTACATAGTCACAAATTTAAACAACATTATTTTGTGATGACAAGTAGGGATCGATCTTAAGAATACAGTATTAGAAGTACTATGATGGCTTTTGACATTATTCAATGCAAGATGTACTGAATATATTTTGGATATATATAATGCTTTTTTCATAATGAAGAAAAAAATAATAATAATAAAAATAAAATTGCAATTCCACCCAATCCTCCTATGACATATTTAGTGTAATTGTACTAATATTATGCCCGACATTAAATCTGAGTTCGGAACTTAAAGACATTTCAACTCCTTAAATTTACGGTGCTACAATTAGCGTAATTGTACTCGTTTAAAATGTGATATCTAAGCAATATATTCCACCTCAGAGATGTTGGAGTCACGATTGCCATTACACCAAAACTTGCAGGTGTTAGTAAACAGACACATCGCTAGATTTAAGCACATGCCACGAAACACACAGGGAGCATTGACTTTCTACACCGCCATTAATAGGGAGCCAACAATCTCACCCCCAACGTGAGCCCAGTGTGTTTCGAACTCGAGACCTTTGGCTTTGATACCACTTCTTAGAGTCACGATTGCCGTTACACCAAAACCCGCAGGTGTTAGTAAATAGACACATCACTAGATTTAAGCACATGCCACGAAACACATAGGGAGTGTTGACTTTCTACACCGCCATTAACGGGGAACCAACAAAAGAAGATTTCGTATGACCAATATTCCCGAATCTCAGTTCTCTCCCACTTCTCGACCTTCATTGGGCCATATATTCTTTCAAAATTGTCCCTTAAGAGTGACAAGGGGTTGTGTCTCACTGTGCACAATGCAGTCGAGGGTTGGAATTTCAAAACAGCCGCATTCGTCAAATTTGACACACCTCCTCAGTAGTATTCACAGTTTCAATAAAGGAACTTGAAGGTTTCACAATTTTCTTACATGTATTTGACTGGAAAATCACGCAATGATGGCCAATTTACCCGTCAAATTCCATCCTTGACAATGCCCTTGGATTTAGGTAAGTATAAAATATAAGGGTTAACATATACTGTCCGCGTACATTAATAGAGTTATAGCTCCGTAAATATTGGTTGCAGTAGATAATGGCAAAATCATGGCTGCTTATAGATAGGGTCCCCAAAACTCGGAATATTGTGGTTTGCAAAATTCTTGAATATTCCTTCTCTTAACATAGATGGGGATTCATTGTCTATTATTACACTGCACTGGGCAAATCATACATTCAAGCTCGTTAAATAACATTGACTATCTCATGGGCACTTTCCGGAAGTCATCCATTCAACACATTCGCAGATCCTTCAACTCAATGAAGGACACCATGTCCAAACTTAGATATTCCTTCTCTTAACATATATGGGGATTCACTATCTATTATTAACACTGCACTGTGAAAATCATCCATTCAAACTCGTTAAATAACATTGACTATCTCATGGGCACTTTCCAGAAGTCATCCATTCAACACATTTGTAGATCCCTCGACTCAATGACGGACACCATGTCCAAACTCAGAATCGCTACTCCTCAGGATGGTATTAATATCGTGCTGATAGTGGTGGCATGATGTTGGCTTGGCATGATGTTGGCTCCCTTCTTTTCCCGAGGGGTTCTACTATCCTCATCTTTCTGCACTTGCCAATGGCGGACAAATATACTAGTTTTTATATTTTTAATAGCAAAGTTTTTTATTTTTGTTGTTAAAGAATAGTGTTGGATTGTATTTGAAACTTAACACTCAATAATCTTTAATTCCTAGCACATTCAAATTTAAATGACCTTGTTTACAAATGCCATAAATTTATTAAGATAACAGATTTCTTAGGGAAATCAGTAAAAAAAATTAAAAAAATCAGAAGAGTGAAATAGATTCAGCACCATCAAAAATCCATAAAACACTCAAAATCCCAAAATTTAACAATTATAACCAACATTTTTAAAAAAATTTACAAAATTTTATCATAATTTTACCAAAATTTCTATTATTTTCCAAATTAATTTACTCTTTAAACTACGCTAATTTAACTTGTATAGATTTCAATTTAGGATTGTAACCAACTTTCCAACATTTAATAATAGATAGACTACGGCAAAAGAGCAACCGTTGCGTGTTTATCATCAGCAAGGAAGGACAAAAGAACTGTTTGCCTTTACATTCATGTGCAGGTTCACATCTCTCTTTCTATATTGACACATGATTGTCAGATTTAAAATCATGACAGCGAATACGATGCTTCAGTTATCGCGTGCCTGTAGCGCGATCGTTGAACTTACGCATGCTGTCACCTCCGGAATTTCTGTTAAATAACAATGACTTCTATAGGCTGGGGGCTACGAGGGTCCGTGTCTCTCTTTGCACAAAGCCCATTAAATTGAGTCACGTCGACGCGTATCTGGTCCAGGGACGTGGCATTCAAGGCAACTAGGAGATGCGAAGACAAATCAACATCTCCCACGCGGTCACTGGTTATGCCATGTACGTGTAATATATACTATTTTCGAATAATGGAGGGTAGGGTTTGAATTTCAAAATAGATTCCCTTGTTAAATTTGTTGATGTAGCAAATCTTTACACTTCAGTGGTTATGCCATGTACGTGTAATATATACTATTTTCCAATAATGGAGAGTAGAGTTGGAATTTCAAGGTTTTTTTGAATCTGTTTTTACGGTTTCAACCAAGAATCTCTACTGTTTTGCAATTTTCTTAACGATATTTGGTAAGGAATTCTTAATGGAGGGTTAAGTTAGGTGAAAGAAGCTATAAAAATAATGGAAAATCTGGTATGATTTTTGTCAAAATTTTATAGAAATTTTGGGAAATTTAAATTATTTCCATTTTGTTCAAACAACCAATATTTCTAGACATATCGCGGTGTAATACATATTACTAGTTAAATTTTATACTTGCCTAAATCTAACTAGTCACATATACTGTGACATACACTGCATAATACATTAATAGAACTATAACTTCAAAAATATTAATAGCCATAACCCTCCATCTAAATAGGCCCGCTATCTAAATATGCTGCAATATGCAGATCTGGTGCTAGATAATCGAAAAAAATAAGGCAGCATAGGGTTGACAAAACACTTTGCATCAACCATTACAGAATTCATTTTAAAGGGATTTCACAATACGCAAACCTAAATTGGAGAGATACCGATTGCATGTTTATCATCAACAAGGCAGGACAGAAGCACTGTACGCCCTTTCATAAAGAAGAACTGTACGCCCTTTCGTTTTCTTTAATTGAAAAGGAAAACCTGACCAAATTCATGTGCAGGTCCACATATTACCGATTCTCTCCGACTTCTCGACGCCCTTTGGGCCATATATTCTTTGAAATTGTCCCCTGAGGTCGACGAGGGGCCGCGTCTCTCAGGGCAACTCCTATTTCCAACCCCATAGCCTCATTAATGCGGGGCTACATGCACAGGAGATAGGAGTTTATAACACGCGAGGTGGGTACTACGCCGTTTTTTTTTTATTATCTAAACGCGAGGTGGCTATCTCCTGCACATGTAGCCCCGCATTAATGAGGCTATGGGGTTGGAAATAGCATTTTCCCGTCTCTCAGTGCACAATGTCCTATTATCACATGATTGTCAGATTTAAAATTATGACAGCGAATACGATGCTTCAGTTATCGCGTGCAACTGGAGCGGGATCGTTAAACCAATGCATGCTGTCACCTTTGCGTTCCCGGAGGAATTTCTGTTGAATCAGAAAGACTTATATAGCTTGCGCCCGTTATTGTGCGGTGTTCCAACACTTACACATTTGAAACTTCATAACATCCACATTTTCTTGCAACGGTCGTTATCATTCAAGATACTCGCCCCGAGAACCTGATTTGCTCGATGGTTTTATCTCGTAAGTTTCTTAACTTATTAAAAATCGTTTTAATTTGGATTTTCAATTAAATATATTATATGTTTGTAAAATCTGATATTCTGGTGGTTATATAATAATTTATTATAATATTCAATTTTTGTTAAAAGCTTTTTCATCCGGAAGTTCTAATGAGTTCTAACTCAGTAGAGAAGGTTTTAAATTGATTTTAAGGGTTTTAAATTGATTTTAAGTTATATGGGAGATAATAATTTTATCTCATAAAAAATCTTTAAGTTTTAAGTTATGGACAATAAAACTAATCCACTATATTAATAATGGTTTAGAGTTCTAGAATATAAACTATTGTAGATCCATCTTAATTTCGATCTATCATGTCTTGAGAGGGATCAAATCTTTCAAGGTGCAAGTCTCTTTTTTGAGCGCAAAATTTGAGGAAAGGTTTGCACCTAGAGAGATTTGATCCCTCATGGTGCTTGATAGATACAACGTTAAGATGGATCTAGGGTGGTTTCATTCATGCATCGTCACACAAAATTTGTTGAATATATTATTCTGATCATTTCAAATATGATAAATATGTTTAAGATTAATCTATTTATTTTAATTTTATATTTTCTCAGTTTGTTGAGATGACATAGACTATAGACTCTTAATAACTTGAATGATGAAAAATGATGATTTTTTTTTGAATGCAAACTGACAATATAACATTGTTGAAGGATAGAAAATGTAAATAATAAGAATGTAATCAATTAGAAATAGTCTCATTTTGATCAATCTCAAACTATTTTTTTCTTATATTCTTATTATGACACATGTTTGTTTTGTCATCTTTTCATATCAATCATATGAAAATGGTGGTTCAAATAATGGATCATTCAATTTTTTAACTCAAGCTATTCTAGTAAATGTTATGACTTCTCTCTCTTGCTCTCCAATATTAATACTAGTTTTCTTCAAAGTCAATCATTGTGACTTATGGAGTGTTAAACCCTGAGTAAGTCTCAAAAGTAGTTGTTTTCTATCACCTCGATTGAATGCAAAGTGACTAACAATGTTGAATGATGGAAAATGAGAATAACAAGAATGTAGTCAATTACACAAATTTTATGGTTTCAAGAAGTGAACATTTTAGTAAGTGAGCAATTATTTAAGATGAAAATTCAAGTATTTTATTTATGTTTGATTATTTTAACATAGAAAGCAATGCATCTAGGGCAAGAAATCAAATAATATTAAAGATTAACAACTACACAAAAATCATTGCATCGACTACAAACAATAAAATAAGATTAGGAACCAACATCTACACTAAATTCAATGCATCTATTTTAGTGAAAATCCAAAATATTCATGGATTTCTAATTCCAACTTCTTTTACCTTTTTCAAAATCCTTCATCTTCCTCTATGGTTAATATTGTTCAATATTATATAATACAATATAATATATATATGTGTCTCTTTGTCTCTCTTTATTACCCCCTCTCTCTCCCCTCCATCTTTGTGTCTCTCTCCTTCCCTCTCTCCCCCACCTCTCTCTCTCTCTCTCTCTCTCTCTCTCTCTCTCTCTCTTTCACACACACACAATATGTATCTATATCCCCCTCCCTTACTTTCTATGTCTCTCTATTCTTCCCTCTTCCCCTCCTCCATATATATCTATATTTCCCTTTGTCTCTCCTTCTTTGTCTCTTTATCTCATCCCCAAAACATACACACTCTCTGTCCATATATATATATATATATATCCCTCTCTTTTCTCCATTTACCTCTCTCTCTCTCTCTCTCTCTTTCCCTTCTCTCTCTCTCTCTCTCTCTCTCTCTTTCCATCATTCTCACTCTATGACTTTCTTCTTCGCTCCCTCTCCCTCCATCTCTCCTTCTCTCTCTAAAGTCCTCTCTCTTCATTCATCTCTCTTCCTGTCTCTCCCACCTCCCTCTCTCTCTCTCTCCATCTCTATGTCTCCCTCTCTTTCTTCCCCTTTTCTCCCATTCTCTCTCATCTCCTTCTCTCGCTTGTCCCTCCTTCTCTCATTTCTCCCTAAATCTCTCTTCATATCACTCCCTCTCTCTCTCTCCACCTCTATCTCTATATCTATTTGTTCTTCCCTCCCTCTCTCCCCCACTCTAACTTGATATCTCTCTCCTTCCCTATCTCCTTCTCTCTCTTACCTCCTCTACCTCTTCCTTCCTTTCTCTCCCTCTCTCTGCCACCTCCCTCTCTCTCTCCCTCCCCTTCGCTTTCTCTTTGTTCCTCCCTCTGGCCCCAATCAGTCTCTCTCTCTCTCTCTCTCTCTCTCCACTTATATGATCGAGAATTGTCACTTTGAGTAATAAATAATATATCTAAGGTATAATATAATGATACTTTAATTGAGATGATTATAATTATAATATATTTGAATAATATTAATCAATATTATTGATTATTATACCAATAATAATATAAAATAAATAACTTGTTAAATGAACAATATTATGCTAACGTTACATTATAGACATGCCAATTTCTTTTGATCAAATTGGTAGCTCTGTGCCTTGCATTTTTCATTTTGTATTAAATTTCTACATTTTGTATTTTACATTTTACATTACCTTACATTTTGTATTTTAGATTTTCCATTACATCTTACATTTTACATTTTACATTTCTATATGTTTTAATATGAATATTAATTAAAGCATATGAAGCCAACATTTTTTTCATATATTTTGAAAATTGTGTCTGACATCTGCACCAAAATATTTCAATTTTTTTGAGGGTCTTACTGAATTCTTTTGGGTTGATTGCATCAGGATTGGCCTGGAAGATTGGGAATGGAAACCAAGTTAAATTGGGTTCTGATCCATGGTAAGGTTCTAGGAATAGGCATAGATTATCACATTGCCATATTGATCTTCTTAGACATCATGGGTTATGCAAAATTGCTCATATAAACAATCTGACTCAGATGACCCTCTAACATCAAGGTTGTCTTTCTATTACATATCTATATTTCATGGAGGCTATTACATATCTATATTTCATGGAGGTTTTTCATGAGGAATAGCCTAACTATATGGATACCTTGTATTCATCTCAAATTCGTCTAACTTACTGTGTTGGTCAGATAGTTTAGGCACACTCCCCCCATGGTTATTATGATCCCAAATTAGGGTATATCCACTTAAATGTGACTCGACAAATGTTGATATTTCTTGGTGGTGGAAAGTATTTTTCGTGTCAATATGGCCACAAAAATATCACATGTTAGTCTAGCGTATCATTAAGAAAATTGTCCCTACATGGGATATTATTGAGGGGATACAAAATATTGGCCTTTGTTAGTGTGATCTTTACAAAGGTAGTGAGGAGTCTATTGAAAATCTATTTGTTAAATATCCTTTTACTAAGAAATTTTGGTTGGCATGTAGTGCTCTTCTTGATCTTGTATGTAAGTGGGAGGTTCTGTTGTTTGTTTAGACTTGAAAAAATTAAGTCCAAAATAAGTCTACAAAATCCTTTCATGGCATTCCTCTTATTGTAAGTTGGGGCATTTAGATAGCTAAGAACCAAGCTTTGGGGAGAGAAGATTTTGAAAAATGAGAAACCAAAGTTCATACTATTGGTCTTCCCATTACCCAACTTTTATATTTCTTTAAATAGGTTCATTCTCAAAGAGTATTTTTTTCAATAAGAGGAGGCACAAAGAACATAAACTACATTGTAACCGAATATGGTCAAAATGAAGAATAGAGCCCCAACTAGAAGTTTGTTTTCTTATTATTGTTTTGAGGATAAATATATATCTTGTTTGATGAAATTTATATATAGTTTTCTAATGGGATTTGTTGAATAATTAGAAATCCATTGATGTTTTAATGGTAAAATGTGCTCCTATCTTATTCATATTAATAATTTGAGGATGTTAATGGGAAAAATTGGGAATGACCTCTTGCATTTATGCTAACATTCTAAAAAATTATACCTGTGATTAATGGATACAAAGAACTATGTGATACCCACCGTCTAATTTTATTTGAGAGTTCAAACCTATAGCCAATTCCTTTATTCCTAGGTGATTATACACATAGGTGGTCATTTTATTTCATTTTTTAGTTAGATTTATTCTTCTAGACCACTTGCTCATTATTCAAGGAAATATAACTATTGTTACATTGTTTTCATATTTCTTGGCATATTACTCATACAACAATTCATGTATTTATTGTTCGCACATGTTATGTAAGACATACATAGCTATAGAAGGCACTCTAATTTCCTAGCAATTGTTAATAGCTAGTATGTGTTGATAGGAAAATTCTTCAGTGGATATAATTGGATGTGTATTGTTTTGCAAATAAGTTAGGAAGTGATCAAATTTAAAAGGTTACTCTTTATTTCATGCTAAAGTGTATATATATATATTTTTTTGCCTAAACCCTATATTATGAAAAGTTAAAAAAAACTAGTATTCCAATTGACGAGGGTAAAACTAAATAAACATTTCAAAATAAAATTATTTTAATTAAAATAACTATTTCATGTTTTTAAAATGTTCAAAATAACTGAAAAAGAAAAATTATTAAATTTGAGAGATACTTATTTTCCTTGAAAAAATTTCAAAGTATTAAAACTATGTAAATCTTCAAACACAAGGTCATAATCAAACCTTTTGTGATGTCCCTATAAAATAGTATTTGTTTAGTGTATATATATGGTGATCATGGGTTCACTCTATCAATTGTAGATTAATATAGCAAGCATATCATAATCCTATGTAACCCTAGGATACGTGTTTGTCCTAAATCTCATTAGGAAAGAACAAGTTGTCCTAAACCTTCAAGCTTTTATTGAAGGGTGGTAATGCTATCAAAACACTTTAAGAACCGTGAGGATAGTCTTCTTCCTTTATGGAGATATTGGAACATGAAAATATAGTATAATTCTATTCATTTCTTATTATGTAAGGTAAGAATTCTATAATTCCTAAGATCAATATAAATATAAAGAGAAAATACATTATTGATTCAAGTGCGTCAAGTATGTTACTGTTAGTGAGGGCACTGCTTTTTCACCTCATCACTCAAACCATGTCATAAATGTATGGCATAGTGGATTTAGAGAATAATCCCTATTGCATAGATCCAATGATAACATGAATTATTTTACCTTCTCCACATCTTACATAAGAATCATACTGAAGCATTAAAAATGTTACTCCAAGTGCAATATCCCCTCTATTAGGTAGTGTTATTTTTAATCAGTATTGTTGATAAAAATGGTAGTGAAGCCATGATGATACATTGGATAAATTGTTGTAATTAAGTATTTTATTTATTAATAAAATAAATTCAAGGACGATTATGTACTTGGAAAAGGCACTCGAGAATTAGATTGGATAAATTATTCATGAAAATAATTGTAGAAAATTCTAGATAAGACTATGGGACGTGAGAGAAAAATCCCTTAGAAATGCTTAGCTGAAGAAAGATGGTAAGTTGGTTGCACTTAAAGAACCACAGGAGAAAAAGGCGGGCTTTAAAAGAAAAAGGCTAGGCAAGAAAATAATAAAGCTCATAAAAGTGGGAGGCCGCTGAAATAGAAACAATATCATGAAGAAGGGCATAAACTAGCCATAGAGAGGATCAATGGGGTTGTTGATTCTCTAGAAAATAATCTTAGCTCCGGTGTGTTGGACACCTAATCCTCTAAGGGTTAGTGTGGAAGCTGAACAACCAAAAATAGTGCAAGGGACCACTTGGAATATGAAACCAAGGGTCACTTCTATGTATTATTTATATGTATCATTGTGAATAAGATATGTAATCTCATGTTTATCATTCATATTTTACCTCTGCCATGTATCTGTCTTACAGTGTGTCAGAGTTTTAATCGAATTTTTGGCCTGCTCTAATTTGAGCCACTTGTGTGACTCTCGAAATGTGATCTCTACCTTCCTATCGCCTTACTTTTTAGATCTCTACCTTCCTATCGCCTTACACCTTTTGTGAGAACTGCCATTATTATTCTTGCTACACGTTGTCCCACTTCCTTCCTTAATTTTCAAGTTGCGGACTTGCACCAGACAATTTCAAAATTTGCCCAACCAAGTGGTGTCTTCAAAATTCAAGAAATAACAACTACTAAGGAGCAACTTGCGTTCAATTACGCCTTTCATTTCAGAATCACTCTCTCAGGCCGACTTACACTATCCCTCTGCATAGCGATATTACACTATCAACAACAACGTGAATGTTTCCTCCCTCGGCCCTTCCACATTTTGGCTTTCCATCACACCTGTGCAACCGAGTCGACGACGTATACACTCTGCTCCATTTTTCAACTCACACCATATTGCTTCGCCTTCCACTCGGTCTCCACTCCCCTCTGCTCCTATATGCAAATCTGTAACAGAAGGCGAGGTAATCTGGAGCAAGTACTAAGGCTTTGCCGAAGATTTTAAGGGGTGAAATGGCGGTGAACCTGCCATGGCCGAGAAGAAGATCAGGGGCAGAGTAATGACAGAGTGTTGCGTGCTTTATTTGGAGAGTGAGTTTTAGCTTTGGGAAGGAAGGCGCAAGGGTCACGCAACTTATTTGAGACCCTACCTCCATCACTCTCAACAACACTGACCACCATTACTACATCTGTGTAGTTTCTGGCCACTATATCGCCGGCCAGAAGGTGAGTAGCTCACAATCCTCATATCCTGAGTTAAATGGCTTGAATGGCTGTCAAAGGAGTATAAAATTTGGAACAGTGAATTTGAATGCATTAATTCTTTACATTCATCAAATCTGTCATATGACTAGGTTCATCAAATCTGCATATGTGTTGATAAACGTGACTTGATTTGTATAAACGTTGAAGCAGATTGTGTATCTCGGTAATGTATGAATTATTCCTATCGACGCCTCACCATCAACATCTAGACAAGAACTTCCTATTTGGAAATTTTGTTTCCATCAGCACTCTTAATAACTCTAATAGTCCATCAGCACTTAGTAGAACAATTGATTAGTGCTCAACAATTTTGGTCTCCATCAACACTCAATTAAAAGTTTGTGTCCAAATCCAACCTCTCAAATACGAAATATTTTGTGGCTCATGCTCATTTGGGAAGATAAGCTCTGACCTATTCTGTGAAGGCTGATGTGTTAAGGAAGGCCGAAGATTGGCATCTGTCAAGTATTATTATTTGCAAGAAGCTATGCTGAGATACTGTCTAGCAATTGAAAAGAAGAAAAGTAATCTTATCCAAGGCCCATCTGAAATCCAAAGAATGAAGAAAAAGTAACTCCAAGGAAGAATGTTGATTCAATTCATGGTTATTACAATAGCTAACAAACTTTCTTTTCTCGGTATTGTTATTATTGTAAAATTTTTGGTCATTGAGCTAAACATTGCATGGCTCATAAGAATGAAACACTAAGATTGAAGGATAAAACAAATAAATCACATGGTCTCAAACAGAAAGGAAAAATCAAGACCTACAAATCCTTTGATCCTTTGAACAAGTTTGATCCAATTTTCTCATTATGTTATGATTATGGACATAATGAACAAAATTGTCCACTCAAAAGAAGAGAAGCAAGAAGGGAGAATCACAATATGGATAAATGTGGCCTAGCTCTATGTCCTCATAGTGATCAAAACCATTGGTCTGTGGATAGTGGGTGGTCAAGGCATATGACAAGTGACAAAAATAAGCTTGTCTCATTGAAAAATAAGGATGGAAGTGTATCCTTTGCAAGTGGATCTACTAAAATCACTGGAAAAGGGACTGTTGCCCTTGTTAATGGAAAAGGAAAGGCTCAAAATTATTTGTTGGTAGAAGGAATCGTCCTCTGGAGAACTTGTGTCTAAAGGAATAAGAACACCAGATAACATTTACATGCTAGGAAAAATCCATGAAGATAATGCTACTCGAGTGAAACATATGAAAGTTGGTTATGGCACAAGTGATTGAGGCATATAAATTTTGATAACTTGATCAATATTAGCAGAATTAATGCAATAAGGGAAATTCCAAAGATCTTCAAACCAAATCAAGCTCTATGTGGCCCATGTCAACATGGTAAGCAAACTAGAACCAACAACAAGACTATGGAGTTCTCAACATCAAAACCTCTTGAGATCATTCATACATATTTATGTGGGCCAACTAAAACTCCAATGCTCAAAGGTGAAAGGTACTTTGCTTTATTTGTTGATGAATATACTAGAATGATGTGGATATATTTCATAAAATATAAATACGAAGAATTTGAATGCTTTAAGAATCTTAAATCTCTTGTAAAAAATGAAAAGGATTCTAAGATTAAATGTCTTAGAACAGATAGAGGGTGAGAATTCACATCAAAAGAATTTGATGAATATGTATAGTTCATGGAATCGAAAGAGAACTCTCTATTGTTAGAACACCCAAGAAAAATGGGGTAGTTGAAAGAATAAACCGAACCGTTCTAGAAATGGTGAGGACAATGTTACTAGCAGTTGACTTGCAGCCAAAATTTTGGAGAGAAGAAGTCAGGACAATAGTTTATACCTTGAATCGAACTCACCTAAGACCAAATAATGAGAAGAATCCTTATGAATTATGGAAAGGAAGACCTACATCAGTAAAATACTTCAGGATTTTTGGAATCAAATGCTTCATAAAGATTAATGAAAACTGACTAGGAAAATTTGATTCTTGGGTTGACCAAGGAATATTCCTTAGATATTCTACTAGGAGAAAAGCTTACAAATGCTACAATAATCACCTACAGAAAATAGTGGAAAGCATTGTTGTGAAGATCGATGAAACCCTTCTAGAAAAGGAAATTGAAGATCATGAAGTTGACCCCTTCATTGAAGAAAATGAAGAAGAACCTGAAAAAGAAGAAAAAGATCAAGAAAAACAAAAAGAAGCATCTCAAACTCCTTCAAAGGTGAAATTCCTCCAAAAACATCATCCGAAAGAGAAAATTATTGGCAATGTAGATGAGGGAATACAAACCCAAAGAAGGATGACAAGTACAACAAGGAAAGATGATGTTGCTCTCCTATCTATAATAGAACCCGTAATTTTTACTCAATCAAGTAAGGATCCTCATTGGGCAGAAGCCATGGAAGGAGAAATGTCTCAAATCGAGAAGAATGAGACATGGGAGCTCATAACTCATCCAAAGGATAAAAATATAATTGGAACCAAGTGGGTGTTCAAGAACAAAAGGAATGAATATGGACAAATCATCAGAAATAAGGCAAGGCTTGTTTGTAAAGGTTATTCACAAATTGAAGGAATCAAATTTGAAGAGACCTTTGCACCGGTAGCTCATATGGAAGATATAAGGATGTTCTTGTCATTTTCTTGCTCAAAATGATTCAAAGTCTATTAGATGGACATAAAATCAAAATTTCTGAATGGGTAAGTCAAGGAAGAAGTCTACATGGAGCAACCAGAAGGGTTTGATCTACCAGAAGGAAAAGACTTTGTATGTAAGTTGAAAAAGGAATTATATGTGTTGAAACAAGCTCCTAGAGCTTGGTACGCAAGATTGGAGCACTATATAAAACAAAAAGGCTTCAAAAAGGGGTGGCAGGAAGTAATCTCTACATGAAGATGGACGAGGATAAATTACTAGTCACTCTTGTCTATGTTGATGATCTGATTTTTACTAGAAATGATGATGATATGAGCCATGAGTTTACTCAAAATATGTCAGAAGAGTTTGAAATGTCGATGATTGGTGATTTATCTTACTTCCTTAGACTACAAGTATCTCAAACCACAACAGGCATATTCATATCTCAAGAAAAATATCTGAAAGACATGCTTAAAATATAGGGGATGGAAGACTGTGCACCTATGAGCACACCGATGACCACAGAATGAAAATTGAGCAAAGATGATGAATCCCCTTCGATAGATGCAACTCTTTATAGGTCAACAATTGGAGCTCTCCTATACTTAACTGCTACAAGACCCGACATTATGCAAGCATTAAGAATGGTGGGAAGATTTCAATCAGCTCCTAAACAATCCATTTGTTGGTTATGAAAAGAATTCTTAGATACTTGAAAGGAACTCCTGATTTTGGTCTTTGGTATCCCAAAAGAAAAACTCTTACAGTGACATCTTACACCGATGTTGATTAGGCTGGAAGTGTGGACGATCGAAAAAGTACCAGTGGAAATGCATTCGTCATGCGAGATTGCTAGTATCTTCGCTCAACAAAAAGAAATCATCTATATGTCTTTCCACAACTAGAGCAGAATATATGGTTGTTGCAGATTGTTGTACACAGATAATATGGATGAAGTAAGCTTTGAAGGATGTCAACATAGAAATTAAATAGCCAATCACCATATATTGTGACAACACTAGTGCCATCAGTCTCTCAAAGAATCCAGTAATTCAGTCAAAGACCAAACATATTCTAATCAAATATCACTTCCTCCATGAATAGGTTGCTGAACAAAACATAAAGTTGGAATACATCAATACAAAATAGAAAATTGTAGATATCTTTACAAAACCTCTTCCATGAGAAGAATTTGAACACCTTCTCCAAAATATGGGGGTCATTTCTCTTGCATCACATTAAAGAGATCAAGAAAAGAGGCAGTATGACAAGGGGAGCAACATGATAGAGGAAGAAACATGACAGGGGGAGTCTATCGACACCCCACTTTCCATTTATGTCAAAGGGGGAGGAAAATTTTGAATATTTTGATCAATGACAAAGGGGGAGATTGTTAATCTAGGTTGTCATCGATGTCTTTATGGCAGTGGCCAGAATGGGAAATTCTTTAGGGTGCTAGATGACATCTCTTACCTCAAGTGATCTTAATGGATGATGAAGAAGACCACTCTTGGGGAAGGACCAGTCACATTAAAAATATTATCTCACCTCCTTAAAGGTTGCATCTCACCAAGAGGACTACACCATTCTTTAGAGGATAATTCTTTTCTAATGAGCTATTATTTAGCCTGAAACTCCAAGTAACCTAAGGGATATGATTTTTCTAAGAAAAGAATGTTATTCTCGATAGTAAGCCAACCTATAATTTGTCTCTCATGTCGGCCTGCCTATAGGAGACATGTCTTTTCGCATTGGCACCAAAAACACTATATATATGGGTGCTTGGACATCGCTTTAATTATGAAGTCTTCGGTGACAAATATAGAGGAAGATAACTGCAGTTCACAACTCATGAATTTGAAGGAAGAAGGTGTATAAATGAAGAAGAAAAGACCACGAATATATATAATATTATTATATTGATATTATATATATGAATTTATTTGTTAAAAAACATTAGCACAATTATATAATTTTAATAGATGGTAAATTAGCATAAAAAACGCTTACATTAGTATACATTATATGTTGAAATTAAATTAAATTATAATTATATTATTATTATAATTATAATTATAATTATAATTTGACTGAAACATATATCCATAGTTTAATGATGCCTGATTTTTACTCAGAAAACAATGGAAATTCTAACACAATTTTGATAAAATTAGGTGTTTTTTTTTTTGCAAATCCAAGATACAAGAGTCAAACTTCAATATTTTGGGTTCCTAGGGGTTTAGATGGCGTTGAATCCATTTCCACTCTCAAAAAAATGATTCAAGCAGTCCTATCATGTTTTTTGAAAAAAATGGTTGGATTTTAGTGTGATATTCACACCTAGATAAACAACTCCAAACATATATACATTTGGAAAAAGAATGTAACTAGATTCTTAACCATTGAGCTTCACCCACTTTTACCATAAATATTCACAATTTCTAGGTAGGCTTGGTTATGATACCATTGGCTAATACCACTTCCTACTAATACAATATGTCAAGAAATACAAAACTCGTGTTCATATAACACATGTGCATATGGAAAATTTTTAATTAATTAATTTAATTAGAATGCTAATTACTTTTGAGATAAATATCGACTTTTTATATTGTAGAGTTGAGGCTTCTATGATCCATATCAGTATTAAGAAGAAATTTTCGGTGAACATCACATCATAATTCATTTGACGACGCGTTTCGAACCAAGTTCATCGTCAGGACAAGTTGAAGAACCAGACCATGGAAGCTGTTTAAATAGAGAGAGAAGATCACCCAACGATTATATTTGACCAGGAAATGACTATATTTGACCAGGAAACTGAAGTGGACCGTGGGACAGGGATAGGGAGATTTAATTAATTCAAAAGTTAGTTTTATTAAATTTATTATTATATTTGATTAATTTAACTATTTATATTTAATGAGAATAAACTAATAATGGATATATTATTAAAGCTATATATAAGAATACAAACTAATATTTATTAAATAAATAAAATTGCTAATTAAAGGCTCACCTACTTAGTTAGAGTAAAATTATTCTAAAGTTATTAGTTCTTATTCATTCTTATTAAAGTTATAAAGGAAACATCATTCTTTGAATTCTTCTTCATTGAGGTGAGACCTATTATACTAACTATTACATTATATTAATAACTCACTAGGTCTTAATCTTTATATAATCAATGAGTGTAATAGATTTATTATTAATGCTAAATCCTTATAAATAAAAATTAGTATTAAACTTTTCTTCATTCTTTAAATTATTTATTACATTATACCCAAAATTAACTAAGTCTTAATTTAACTTTATCTAATTAATGAGTATAAATTAATAGAATTACTATTAATGCTAAAGCCATATAAATTAATATTAAATTTTTCTTCATTCTTTAATTTTTCTTCAATAAGGAAAACTTATTATATTAACTATTACACTGTACCAATAATTAACCAAGTCATAAATTAACTTTATATAATTAACGAGAATAAAATAATAGATTTGCTAAAAAAAAAAAATTGAAAATTTGAAGGGTCTAACAAAATCGAAAAGGGGCAATTTCTTAATTAAAAATACTGAGAAAGAAGATGGCAGTTTCTAATTAGATAAATCCACCAATGAATATACATTAATTTAAATTAAAGTAAAAATGGATAATTGGTATCATTCTTTAAAATTCCTTTATTACGGTAAAAATGTTACGTTAACAATGCTAATTACCAAGGCTAAAAGGATTCTTACTACCTCTATAAATGGATATCTTATTACAAGAAATGTTAAAAGGGTAAATAATTATTAGAAGCAAAGAGAAAAGAAGGGATAAAGGATAAAACAAGGACAAAAGACAAGAGAAGATCATAATAAAGGAACAACACAAGGGGTGGGGGCAGGGCGGGGGCAGCTAAGAAGAAAGGGCAGGGATCCAACATCTCCTAATCTTCCAGCCATCATCCCTGTTGAGATTGCTTGGCCTTTTTTCAATTTCTATGGCCCCCCTCAACTTCCAGTGATGAAAAGGGGCAATCTTGGCAATAACATGGGCCTCCTCAATGCATACGTGACGCTTAGTTTTTTCGGTGTGTTCTTCTAGGGTGGAAGACTTGGTCCTCCCATGTTTTATGTCAGTTGAGTGTTCATGAATACTTTGATTAATAGAGCGCCCAGTCTCACCATCATAGGGAGTCCCACAGGAACAAGGAATTACATAGACACATGTCATGTCCATGGGGTCGATGGGGTCTTTAACAGATCTAAGAGAGCCATAGATGGTGTTAAGGGGTCTAAACGAAGAGGGAACATTATGCCTCCTAAGGATTCTCGCAATTTTGTCAGTGGTCCCCTGGATGAACGAGAGATGAACCCCTGAGACCCTATCCTTAGGGTCTTTCTTAACTTTGGGACCTTGGCTGGCTTTAAGGAAAGCTTCCAGACCTTGGTGCCTGCTGTAACCATTATTAACAAAAACATTAATGACATGGGCTTTCTCCTTCTCAAGGTTCTTCTCATCAGAGATTCTCAACGCACGAGTCGCTAGAGTGTTGAGAACACCCAACTTTTGAGCAGGGAAATGATGAGTTTTGGCATGAATATATTTCTCAGTATGAGTTTTCTTCCTAAATACTTGGTGGGAGAAAGAACTGTCAACATTTCTTGAAATGAGAACATCCAGGAAAGGAAAACAAACATAAACTTCTTGCTCCATGGTGAGCTTAATAGAGGGGGATTGATTGTTGAGATGCTGGAAAAAGAGATTTAACTCCACCTGGCCATGAGACCAGATGACACCAGTGTCATCAATAAATCTTTTCCAAAGCCTGGGCAAGAGGTGCGCAGAGGCCAAAGCCTTGGATTCAAAGTCTTCTATAAAAATATTAGCAACCACCGGGGACAGGGGTGAGCCCATGGCAACCCCGCATGTTTGTTCATAGAATTCACCTTCGAAGTTGAAGAAAGTAGAGGTGAGACAGATTTCTACTAAATGAGCGGTATTGGGATTGGTGAGGCGGTAGATGGCTTAAATGGCCTCCTTCATAGGAGCGCATGTGTAAAGGGAGACCACATTGAAACTCATAAGAATGTCATCAAGGTTGAACTTTATGCCCTTAAGCTCATTGACAAAAGATGAAGAGTCTTTAACGAATGACTCTGTGAGGCCCACAAGGGGTCTAAGCCTCGAGGCTAGGAATTATCTTACTATTGCTAGAATATTTTAGAATATTTTGTGGAGTTAAATCCCTGCCATCCTAATAATTATTGATGATTAAATAAGAAATTTGAAAGAACTATTTCAAAATAAACGCACCTATCAGTATAATTAGGATTTTCAAATAAAAAAATTAATTGAAACAACTTTTAGCATATTTCATTTTTCACAAGTTTTTCCTTGCTTTTTCTATTGCAATTTATTGTTTATTAAATTTTTATTTTTTGAAAAAAAAAATATTTACATTTTTTTAATTCTTTATATTAATATATATAGAGTTAATAAATGAAAAAAAGTTTATAATCAATACATAAAATAATACAAAACAATGAATCATTCATAAAGTGCTTGCTTTCATTGAAAATTAATAAAATTAAAGCTATCTAGCTCATTCTATTTTAAAAATTTGAAAAACTGAAGGTACAACATTATGTAATTACATTATTAAAAGTTATTTAATTAACCTAGGCTCACATTATTTTTGGTATTGAAATTTAATTAAGTATAATAATTTTTTGGTGAGGATATTAGATTATGATGGTTTGAAACTGCTACTTGGGTTGATAATGAATCCCCGCAGTAAGATTGAAACATTGATAATATAGTGTCTTGTGGTTCATCATAATTATGAATGGTAAGTTTGAAACATTGATAAACAAATTCTCAATAAAATTCTGATACGAAAAGTATGACTAAATATAATAGAATGAATATATAAAATAAAAATAAAAATAGATTATATTTAAATTGGATTTATGTCGATTGAGTTTTTTTTCTTAAATACTTATTTGTTTTATAGATATATAACTAGCATTTGCATCATATGTTGCAAAGGAAACGCCATAAGGCAATGCCATAAGAAATAATAGCATAGAAGATGGCATAAGAAACAAAACATAGAAGAAAGAAGTCGAAATTTTCCGATCAGGATATGTTCAAAGTGAAGGATTTATGAAAATTCTCTTCTTTAAGATTTTGGAACCTTTATAAGTAAATGATTTAAATCAAACATGAGGAGCAGGCAGAAGAAAAATGTCAAACCCAGAAAGATGGAGTTTTACACCCAGGAAAAAGGTGCCTCACCCCTCAGAGGTGTCCACTTTAGAAGACCCTTCTATCATGTAAAGATAGTCGAGATGACAAAAAGAGCTACATAATTAATTGGCCTCTTTCGAGACCTTTCCAGTGATAGTTGGCAAGCCTCCTCACTCGTTGATGGGGTTGTTCAAAAATTTTGGAAAGCGTTGTACTTATCCTACTGATGGGATTAATAATAAAGAGCTCTCACATCAATTTGATGTGTGCATGCATGCAAATGGTGATAATTCTTCTGCAATGGAAGAAACATGGCAGCGCAATAGAATTCAACATTTTTTTAATTTGGCTGAATTTTTTCTTGGGACTAGTATCTATTTATTGAATTTTGATGTGCGTTGGTATATATGTCCATTGTATTTACAAAGTTTGGCTTGGGGTACCCTGTGAATGACATGCACTACTCAAGCTTCAGTACAAAATTGATGGTTTAAAATATTTTTTTTTTGTCCCTTTGGGACTTGATATTATATTTTCACAACAGTATTGAATGGCATAGTAGGATGCAATGACAAGTGTGATTACAAATAATTTCACAACTGTATTGAATAGCTTCGCTAGTAGTGTGTGATGATAATAGTAAATAAAGTGTGATTGCAAATAACTTCATAACAATGTTGAATAGTTTAGGGTGCAATGACAAGGCAAAGATTTTATCAAAGGAAGGTCTGTTAACAGAGTTTTCTTTCCCTAATGCATAATATCATCTTGTTGGGGTCAGGTATGTTTTGTCAATTTTGTCCTTGCTGTCCTCATTATGATTTTGTCAATCACTTTTTGGAATTTGCGCTATTTCCTCCACGGAGGATCTTAGTACTCCAAATGTTTATATTTACAAAATATCGTCTTTGAGGCCTCTATTACAGAGAAATCGCTGTCTATCTGGATGATCATCAGATTTATGTTTTTTGGGGATTTCTATCCTCTTTCTCAGGTTTTTTCTGTAACGGATTTCCCTTTAGTCTGTTTCTAGCTCTTATGCAGTTTCTATCTGGCAAATGTATTTCTGATCATTATATTCCTTATATAATATAGTTACGCTTTTTCGTTCCTGAAAAACAGTAAATAAAGTGTGATTGCAAATTATTCTATACAATATTGAATAGCCTGGCACCATTAAGCTTAATGACAACAATAAATGGAGTGTGATTACAAAGTATTTTGAGCAGTTTTGAAAATTAGTTCAAGTTGACTTGGACTTGTTCAGCTTGGCCGAGTTGATAGCTGGTTGAACTGACATGGCCTTCAAATTGTTTTGGTGGGTTGGTTTGGTACTGAAGTGGCCGACTCAAAGCAGGACTCAGGTAGATTGGTACCAAACTACTTGACTCTGTCCCTACTTCGCTGAGTAGATCCAGAAACACTCTATGTGGCCTCTCTGTTTTGGAATTTTAAAGTTGTTTAACAAAAAACCCTAGTCTCTAGACCCTAGAAAAATGTTATAAAGAAGAACCCCACCCACACTCCACTCACACCTCTTATTGTGCATTTGGAGTTTTGGAGAAGTGCTAAAATCTTCAACAACAGTTGTGAGGCTTGAGCTTGGATCGGGATTAACAACTTTCTTGAGTTTGATGATTGATCATGTTGAGTAATGATTTGTAATAGGCTAATAGCTTGTAGCATGTTTTTGGATTCAAGGGGCCATTTAAAGTCTCATTGATTATGTATTTGTCGCTGATATGTATTGCAATCAGCGCTATTTTGATACATTCATCATTACATGGCATATAAATGAACAAACTTTGACATATTTAGTCTCTAATGGTTTGGAATCCTTCAAATATTTTTTTCATTAGTGTCTAATTATTTTTATGTATTTTTAGTGGATTGAGTCATCGAAATTAGATTGATCCGAGTCAGAATTGCAGTCCAAGCTGATCCTGAGGGATTCTGAGTCTGAGCTTGAGTTTAAAAACAATGTGGTGAATAACCTGAAACGATTAGGTGTGATGCCAAAGATAAATGAAGTGTTATTACAAAGTGTTTTGAGCAAATCCAGTGAATTGTATTGCAGCAGGAGTAAATGGATAACACATTTTATGGTCACACTGAATGGATTATAGTATACATTATAAGTGCTTTTAAACTTTGACAGAGTAGAGAGACCATACACAAATAGGTTAGAAGCAAATTACAGAGCTTGCACTGGATCTGTATTGCACTCTGAATGATGTACATGTCCAATAAAGTAAGAATAAAGTAAGATTACAGAATCAAGTTTCCATTTAGAAATTTTCACTCTTAGCAATGGTATTCTAAAATGCATTGCAGAAAGATGTGAGAGGAAATACAAATTTCAAATACAAATTTAGGTTTAATTTTGCTAAAGTTTAATGGGCTTCACTGGAACCAGAGTTTATTGCATAGTGAAATGTGGGAAAATTTTGTTTCTTAATTGAAGCATGTGATATGGGGTACTAAGATTGCCCCATTTTTTGGTACTCTTTTTCTGGTGAGCCCCATTTCTATGCATTCTGATGATTTTTTGTCTTAAATTGGCCGAAATCCCCAGCAGCTAAGTTTCATGTGCAAAGTTCCCCTCACAGGTGGAACTCAAACTTATGGCATAATTCCAACCAGATTTAAAGCCAAAATTGTCCACAGTGCCTTGAGTGCTATTTATCCATGCGCTTAATCGATGCACATCAGATTCTTGGAAGATGTGCAGTTGTGTTCCTAGAGGAGATCAAGTGTTACAAACAGGTTGTCATCTCTGTACATAATTTTTGGATACTACATACATTAGCAACATGCTGAATTTTGTTATTAAAAAAAAAAAAAATCTCTTGATTTGAGCTACAAAACTAGGTCTTCAAAGTAATTCTACACATTTTTGGCACCCATGTTCTTGCCATGGCTTGTGAGGCTTGCACAGGCAGATTGGATAGGTCCATACAGTAGATGGTTTGCAATTTAGACGAAGACACTCAATAGTCAATGTATTTTGAAAACCGACATCAATTAATTGCAAATAATGTTAAACGAAAACGATGGGAATATTTTATTTTCTCAATTTATTCTCAATAGAGGAGCTCTAGCCATGCTCCCAAGGGGTGGCCAACTGGTAAAGACAAATTGTCATTGTCATCTTAGATAGAAAAGGCTTGTTGCAGATATAAACCAGAAAGTCATGCAGTGAAAAGGATCTTAGTGATACCACAGACAAGGGAAATTTTTTGGAAGCATAAAGCCCAACCATTAAAAAAAGGGAATAACAGTATTTTTGCCTGCTACAAGCCTATGCTCTTGTGGTGCTGCTCAAGTGATGGGGTTTCTATATTTTCACAGCCCCTTATCCCAAGACATTTATCTCGTCATTTTCTCTTAGCGGAGGGGTATACTTTCTTGCGAGAAGTGGAAAAGTTCTGTAGAATTGGAGTATTTTCATTTGTGGCCATTGAATCTTCAACATATATCAGCGGCAACTCTGAAGAAGCAGGGAAAGTTCAGAGACCTCCTATTGTACTGGGGCTAGAGTAAAAGGGGTATTATTAACATGATAACTTATTTTTGCAGACATCCCACAGTGAATACCCATGCACAAAACACAGCCATGAAGAAACACTTTGCAATCCAAAGAGATCCTCTATACAGGATCACAAAATCATAAGATGATGCTATTACCAGAAGGCCAAAGATCTGTTTTAAAGTGGCCATTTTTATTATACAAACAAAAGTTTACGGTTGCTAGGAAGTTGCAACGTTTTCTACAATTATTCATGAACCAGAGCATGGGACTTTGCCACTCAAAAGCGAAAACACCTTTGCAGGGTGCAATGGGTGCAGAGTCAATCCGTCTATTTTGTTGGAAAGAATGCCCATCATGGGATTTGCATCCAGCACAGGCTGGCTAAATTCATCCAGCGTGAATCGCAGAGAACAATCACACCCCATAAGTAGGTTTCTCAAAATTTGGACAGAATATATTGGAAAATGTAAAATTTAATTTGAATATATTAAACGTTGGAAAGTCTCTATGCTAAGCTTGCACAGAAATAAACAAAACAAACCATTAAAAAACAGAACACATTGTTTGGGAGTTGGGGAACAACTCAAATGGTGTGATTATCAATACACTTTATTACCTCACACAAATGCAAGGCTATGGGTGTACAAGCCATTTTCAGAGTCAGAGTCAGTACATCATAGTAGGTTTCTGCAAATGGCTCATTTGTAAACACAGTAGCCAAGTCTGGCATGACAACATGCTACCTAGGAAAAATATGGAAATCCTCAACTACTACTCTAGCCAAATCTGAAATGATAACATCCGAATTTTAATAACTTAAATATGCATTGCTTCGGTATAGTGTAAAGATAATATCATGTATGGTAAGGAACAAAATGGTACCATGTACACTTTCTAAGTGTTCCTGAGCAAAGGCTTATTTATGATGTTTTTTCATATATAGCAAGGAATGAAATGGTACCACGTATGCTTTCCAAGTTTCCAAGTATCAAGTTTCCATTTAGAAATTTTCACTTGTAGCAATGGTATTCTAAAATGCATTGCAGAAAGATGTGAGAGGAAATACAAATTTAGGTTTAATTTGGCTTAAGTTTAATGGCCTTTACTGGAACCAGTTTATTGCATATAATTTTCCAGGTTAAATGTGGGAAAATTTTGTTTCTTAATTGAAGCATGTGATATGGGGCACTAAGATTGCCCCATTTTTTGGCAGTCTCTTTTTTCTGGTGAGCCCCATTTGTATGCATTCTGATGATCTTTTGTCTTAGATTGGCCAAAATCCCCAGGAGCTAAGTTTCATGTGCAAAGTTCCCCTCACAAGTGGAACTCAAACTTCTGGCATAATTCCAACCAGATTTAAAGCCAAAATTGTCAACAGTGCCTTGAGTGCTATTTATCCATCCGCTTAATCGATGCACATCAGATTCTTGGAAGATGTGCAGTTGTGTTCCTAGAGGAGATCAAGTGTTACAAACATGTTGTCATCTCTCTACATAATTTTTGGATACTACATATGTTAGCAACATGCTGAATTTTGTTATTTAAAAAAAAAATCTCTTGATTTGAGCTACAAAACAGGGTATTCAAAGTAATTCTACACTTTTTTTGCACCCATGTTCTTGCCATGGCTTGTGAGGCTTGCACAGGCAGATTGGATAGGTCCATACAATAGATGGTTTGCAATTTAGACGAAGACACTCAATAGTCAATGTATTTTGAAAACTGACAATAGTTAATTGCAAATAATGTTACATGAAAACAATGGGAATATTTTATTTTCTCAATTTATTCTCAACAGAGGAACTCTAGCCGTGCTCCCAAGGGGTGGCCAACTGGTAAATACAAATTTTCATTGTCATCTTAGAAAGAAAAGGCTTGTTGCAGATATAAACCAGAAAGTTGTGCAATGAAAAAGCTCTTACTGATACCACAAAGAAGGGAAATTTTTTGGGAACATAAAGCCCAGCCATTAAAAAAAGGGAATAACAATATTTTTTCCAACTACAAGCCTATGCTCTCATGGTGCTGCTCAAGTGATGGGGTTTCTATATTTTCACAGCCCCTTATCCCAAGACATTTATCTCGTCGTTTTCTCTTAGCAGATGGGTATACTTGCCTGCGAGAAGTGGAAAAGCTCTGCAGAATTGGAGTATTTTCATTTGTGGCCATTTATATTCAACATATATCAGCGACAACTCCTAAGCAGCAGGTTAAGTTCAGAGACCTCCTATTGTACTGGGGCTAGAGTAAAAGGGGTATTGTTAACATGATAACTTATTTTTGCTGACATTCAACAGTGAATACCCATACACAAAACACAGCCATGAAGAAACACTTTGCAATGCAAAGTGATCCTCCATACAGGATCACAGGATCATAAGATGATGATATTACCAGAAGGGCAAAGATCTGTTTTAAAGTGGCCATTTTTTATTATGCAAACAAAAGTTTACGGATGCTATGAAGTTGCAATGTTTTCTATAGTTATTCATGAAGCAGAGCATGGGACTTTGCCACTCAAAATAGAAAACACCTTTGCAGGATGCAATGGGTGCAGAGTCAATCCGTCTATTTTGTTGGAAAGAATGCCCATCATGGGATCTGCATCCAACACAGGCTGGCTAAATTCATCCAGCGTGAATCGAAGAGAACAATCACACCCCATAAGTAGGTTTCTCAAAATTTGGACAAAATATATTGGAAAATGTAAAATTGAATTTGAATATATTACACATTGGGAAGTCTCTATGCTAAGCTTGTACAGAAATAAACAAAACAAACAATTAAAAAACAGAACACATTGTCTGGGAGTTGGGGAACAACTCAAATGGTGTGATCATCAATACACTTTATTACCTCACACAAATGCAAGGCTATGGGGGCCCAGAAGCATTATATCCACTGTTGTGTACAAGCCATTTTCAGAGTCAGAGTCAGTACATCATAGTAAGTTTCTGCAAATGGCATCGTTTGTAAACATAGTAGCCAAGTCTGGCATGACAGCATGCTACCTAGAAAAAATATGGAAATCCTCAACTACTACTCTAGCCAAATCTGAAATGATAACATCCGAATTTTAATAACTTAAATATGCATTGCTTCGGTATACTGTAAAGATAATATCATGTATGGTAAGGAACAAAGTGGTGCCATGTACACTTTCTAAGTGTTTCTGAACAAAGGCTTATTTATGAAGTTTTTTCATATATAGCAAGGAATGAAATGGTACCACGTACGCTTTCCAAGTTTCCAGGTATCAAGTTTCCATTTAGAAATTTTCACTCTTAGCAATGGTATTCTAAAATTCATTGCAGAAAGATGTGAGAGGAAATACAAATTTAGGTTTAATTTGGCTTAAGTTTAATGGGCTTTACTGGAACCAGTTTATTGCATATAATTTTCCAGGTGAAATGTGGGAAAATTTTGTTTCTTAATTGAAGCATGTGATATGGGGTACTAAGATTGCCCCATTTTTTGGCAATCTCCTTTTTCTGGTGAGCCCCATTTGTATGCATTCTAATGATTTTTTGTCTTAAATTGGCCAAAATTCCCAGGAGCTAAGTTTCATGTGCAAAGTTCCCCTCACAGGTGGAACTCAAACTTCTGGCATAATTCCAAACTGATTTAAAGCCAAAATTGTCCACAGTGCCTTGAGTGCTATTTATCCATGCGCTTAATCGATGCACATCAAATTCTTGGAAGATGTGCAGTTGTGTTCCTAGAGGAGATCAAGTGTTACAAACAAGTTGTCATCTCTGTACATAATTTTTGGATACTACATATGTTAGCAACATGCTGAATTTTGTTATTTAAAAAAAAAATCTCTTGATTTGAGCTACAAAACAGGGTATTCAAAGTAATTCTACACTTTTTTGGCACCCATGTTCTTGCCATGGCTTGTGGGGCTTGCACAGGCAGATTGGATAGGTCCATACAAAAGATGGTTTGCAATTTAGACAAAGACACTCAATAGTCAATGTATTTTGAAAACCGACATCAGTTAATTGCAAATAATGTTACATGAAAACAATAGGAATATTTTATTTTCTCAATTTATTCTCAACAGAGGAGCTCTAGCCATGCTCCCTAGGGGTGGCCAACTGGTAAAGACAAATTGTCATTGTCATCTTAGATAGAAAAGGCTTGTTGCAGATATAAACTAGAAAGTCATGCAGTGAAAAGGATCTTATTGATACCACAGAGAAGGGAATTTTTTTGGGAACATAAAGCCCAGCCATTAAAAAAAGGGAATAACAGTATTTTTTCCAGCTACAAGCCTATGCTCTCATGGTGCTGCTCATGTGATGGGGTTTCTATATTTTCACAGCCCCTTATCCCAAGACATTTATCTCATCGTTTTCTCTTAGCAGATGGGTATACTTGCCTACGAGAAGTGGAAAAGCTCTACAGTATTTGGAGTATTTTCATTTGTGGCCATTGAATCTTCAACATATATCAACAGCTTCTCCTAAGCAGCAGGTTAAGTTCAGAGACCTCCTATTGTACTGGGACTAGAGTAAAAGGGGTATTATTAACATGATAACTTATTTTTGCTGACATTCCACAGTGAATACCCATACACAAAACACAGCCATGAAGAAACACTTTGCAATCCAAAGAGATCCTTCATACAGGATCACAGAATCATAAGATGATGCTATTACCAGAAGGGAAAAGATCTGATTTAAAGTGGCCATTTTTATTATGCAAACAAAAGTTTACAGATGCTATGAAGTTGCAACGTTTTCTACAGTTATTCATGAACCAGAGCATGGGACTTTGCCACTCAAAAGCGAAAACACCTTTGCAGGGTGCAATGGGTGTAGAGTCAATCCGTCTATTTTGTTGGAAAGAATGCCCATCATGGGATCTGCATCCAGCATAGGCTAGCTAAATTCATCCAGCGTGAATCGCAGAGAACAATCACACCCCATAAGTAGGTTTCTCAAAATTTGGACAGAATATATTGGAAAATGTAAAATTGAATTTGAATATATTAAATGTTGGGAAGTCTCTATGCTAAGCTTGTAAAGAAATAAACAAAACAAACAATTTAAAAATAGAACACATTGTCTGGGAGTTGGGGAACAACTCAAATGGTGTGATCATCAATACACTTTATTACCTCACACAAATGCAAGGCTATGGGGGCCCAGAAGAATAATATCCACTGTTGTGTACAAGCCATTTTCAGAGTCAGAGTCAGTACATCATAGTAAGTTTCTGCAAATGGCATCGTTTGTAAACATAGTAGCCAAGTCTGGCATGATAGCATGCTACCTAGAAAAAATATGGAAATCCTCAACTACTACTCTAGCCAAATCTGAAATGATAACATCCGAATTTTAATAACTTAAATATGCTTTGCTTCGGTATACTGTAAAGATAATATCATGTATGGTAAGGAACAAAATGGTACCATGTACACTTTCTAAGTGTTTCTGAACAAAGGCTTATTTATGAAGTTTTTTCATATATAGCAAGGAATGAAATGGTAACATGTACGCTTTCCAAGTTTCCAAGTATCAAGTTTCCATTTAGAAATTTTCACTCTTAGCAATGGTATTCTAAAATGCATTGCAGAAAGATGTGAGAGGAAATACAAATTTAGGTTTAATTTGGCTGAAGTTTAATGGGCTTTACTGGAACCAGTTTATTGCATATAATTTTCCAGGTGAAATGTGGGAAAATTTTGTTTCTTTATTGAAGCATGTGATATGGGGTACTAAGATTGCCCCATTTTTCGTGAGTCTCTTTTTTCTGGTGAGCCCCATTTCTATGCATTCTGATGATTTTTTGTCTTAAATTGGCCAAAATCCCCAGGAGCTAAGTTTCATGTGCAAAGTTCCCCTCACAGGTGGAACTCAAACTTCTGGCATAATTCCAACCAAATTTAAAGACAAAATTGTCCACAGTGCGTTGAGTGCTATTTATCCATGCGCTTAATCGATGCACATCAGATTCTTGGAATATGTGCAGTTGTGTTCCTAGAGGATATCAAGTGTTACAAACAGGTTGTCATCTCTGTACATAATTTTTGGATACTACATACGTTAGCAACATGCTGAATTTTGTTATTTAAAAAAAAATCTCTTGATTTGAGCTACAAAACTGGGTATTCAAAGTAATTCTACACTTTTTTGGCACCCATGTTCTTGCCATGGCTTGTGAGACTTGAACAGGCAGATTGGATAGGTCCATACAATAGATGGTATGCAATTTAGACGAAGACACTCAATAGTCAATGTATTTTGAAAACCGACATCAGTTAATTGCAAATAATGTTACACGAAAACAATGGGAATATTTTATTTTCTCAATTTATTCTCAACAGAGGAGCTCTAGCCATGCTCCCAAGGGGTGGCCAACTGGTAAAGACAAATTGTCATTGTCATCTTAGATAGAAAAGGCTTGTTGCAGATATAAACCAGAAAGTCATGCAGTGAAAAGGATATTATTGATACCACAGAGAAGGGAAATTTTTCGGGAACATAAAGCCCAGCCATTAAAAAAGGGAATAATAGTTTTTTTGCCAGCTACAAGCCTATGCTCTCATGGTGCTGCTCAAGTGATGGGTTTCTATATTTTCATAGCCCCTTATCCCAAGACATTTATCTCGTCGTTTTCTCTTAGCAGATGGGTATACTTGCCTGCAAGAAGTGGAAAAGCTCTGCAGAATTCGACTATTTTCATTTGTGGCCATTGAATCTTCAACATATATCAACGGCAGCTCCTAAGCAGCAGGTTAAGTTCAAAGACCTCCTATTGTACTGGGGCTCGAGTAAAAGGGGTATTATTAACATGATAACTTATTTTTGCTGACATTCCACAGTGAATACCCATACACAAAACTAGTGTTGATAATATCGCCGAGATATCGGCGATATTCGGAAATATCGCGATATTTTCGGCGAGCCGAAATATCGCCGACAAAATATCGCGATATTTTAGGCTTTCGAAAATATCGCGCGATTTCCGAAATATCGCTGATATTTCGGAAAATATCGCGCGACGATGGAAAAAATCGCCCGGTGACAGGCAAAACTTTCTGCGCAGCCTATAAAAATCCGTTTTTGGTTTTTTTCATGTCATTTTATTTTTCTGATCGCTGGAGAAGGAATGTGGTTGCTGCCAAGGAGGGTTTGAACGTTCCATAGCCATTATTGCCAATTTGCCACCAACAACGAAGATTTCTCTAAGCTGCAAGTGCCAAGAACAGTGAGACAATCTCATTCTTCCCTACAATCATTTTGCTTGATTTTTGTTTTCCATTTCAAAATGCAAGGGTTTTAAATTTATCATCATAGTGTGTAGGAGAGAGATGCACTGAAACTCTTTGCAAAACATAGTGATTCATAGTGATTAATTTTATAGATTCATTAATAAGTGCTGGCATACGTAGTGATGAAGAATCTCCACCCTAAAACTCTACTTTGTCAGTCAGATTGGGCTGCACATTCAACTGATATGGTGCTTGCAAAACACTAAGTTTCTCAATCCCAAGTTTTGTTTTCTTGCTTGCAACTAGTGACCGGTGCTCAATATCAAGCACATCTTCTATACAAGCACAATAAATTTATAAAATTTCACATAAAACTTGCAAGCACAGGAAAGTTGATGGGGCTTCCTATCAATTGAGAATCTGAGATGACTCTAGCGTCATACCATGCCTGCCAAAGAGGAGTCACATGAACATTATTTTGAGTATAAGATAGCAAATCATTAAGCAAGAAACTGGAATCTGTTGCCGAATAATACTGCACTGCTTTTTGTAACTTTTAACTTTTAAGTTTACCTCCTTATCCCTCTCTCTTCCTCACTGTTTCACTTGCAGCTTCAAGAAACATTGTTTACAAATTTACAGTGGTATAATACATCTAAACATTGGCCAGAAAACTAATTAACAGTCACCATAATATATTGGGAAATCATTTGCATTCATTTGTTAGTCAGTGAGTCACTGTTTAGCGTTTTTTCATAAATTTTTAGGATTGACATGCTAGTTTTAGCGTTTAATATGAATGATTTGGATCTATGGTAATAAGTTAACAATGGTAAAATTTGGATTCTAAAGTCTCTATAAATTAATGAAGAAATCAATCTAATTCATAAGGAACCTTGTCTGAAAGACTGGTGTCATACAAGTGAATTTTGGAAGACTGTTTGTTGAATACCGAGCTCTGATAATGCACCTACAACAGTGGTATAATTACGTAACAGTGATATAATAAGTAATATACAGTCACCTCATTTCCTTGGCATATCATCTGCATTTTTAGGCTCTTTCATTGCTTGGCATCTTTGGTTAAAGTGGCAATTATTGCATGATACAAGCTCACTGCCCTCTTAAGTCTGCTCTTTTTTCCATGCCCATTGCAAAATTGCAAATTTGCAAATAATGTAGCAAAAAAAGTTAAAACTATTTTGTAAAATGATGTGGTTATTTGTAATTTTGTATTACTGATTAAGTTACTAATTCCAATTTTTTTTTGGTGCCCTAGGTTTCCTTTTGAGTTAGCCCACTACAAAATACAAATATGCCAAAAACCTTGGACCCATTTTGGGAGTATGGGAGCCCTGATGGTGGGACAAATCGTGCATATCTTACATGCAAATTGTGTGGGACCAAGATGACAGGTGGGATTACATGACTGAAATACCATCTTGCTAGACTCAGTGGACATGATGTTGGGGTTTGTACAGTTTCTAGTCCGAAGCTTATACAAAAATCTCTTGAGGCAATTGATGAAAAGGACAAAAAGAAGGAAGAGGCAAAAAGAAACAAAGCTGAACGTGAAGGGAGATCTTTCGGGATATCTTCTCTTGATTTTGGTGTTGAGGGTAGTGGGCCTAGTGGCCCTAGTGGGAGGGGCTCCACAACTAGCACACCATCACATGCTACTGCTAGTGTGACTGCGAGGTCATCATTTTTTGTTCCATGAACAGGAGCTGGAGCACAACCTGGCATAAAATCACTTGCCAAAAAGAAGGAGAAGCAAGAAGCAGATAGAGTCATGGGGAGGTGTATTTTCTGGAGCGACTTACCTCTCAGCATCACCAAAACTAATCCATTTTGGCAGCCAATGTGTGATGCTATTGCTGTTGTGGGCCCAGGGTACAAAAGTGCCACATATGAGGAGTTGCGGGGGCCAATTCTTCAAGCAGAAAAACAGGATATCAACTCTAGATTGGAAGAGTTGAAAAAGACATGGGAAGTTACTGGATGCACAGTGATGTCTGATGGTTGGACAGATAGGAAGGGTTGGACCCTTCTAAATTTCTTGGTACATTGTCCTAAAGGTACCATGTTTATTAAATCGTTGGATGCATCAGAACATATCAAAGATGCAGCAACGATATGTGAGATGTTAGATGGGTTCATTCAGGAGATTGGTGTGCAGAATGTGTTGCAAGTCATAACAGACAATGCAGCTAATTATGTGTCTACCGGCAGAATGCTTATGGAGAGGCATCCCACATTGTTCTAGACTCCATGTGCAACGCATTGTCTCGATTTGCTGCTTGAGGATATGGGGAAACTCTCCTTCATCAAGGAGGCGGTTGATATGGCTAGGAGCATCCCCAAGTTTATTTATAACCATGCTTTTGTTCTTAGCCTTATGAGGAGGTTCACTAGAAACAAGGAGTTGCGGCATCCTGCCATCACACATTTTGCCACAACCTTTATTACTCTTCAGTCTTTGCTTCGATGTCAGTTCGAGTTGAAGCAAATGTTTGTGTCTGATGATTGGCATAATTGTAGATACAACAGGAGACCTGATGGGAAAGCCATTGCAAAAATAGTGTACTCTGAGACATTTTGGCATGGAGTAGAAGAAGCATGTGCAGTTAGCGAACCTATAGTAAAGGTTCTTAGATTGGTGGATGGAGAGAAGCCTGCAATGCCTTATTTGTATGAGGGCATGGATAGGGCCAAGGAGGGCATTCGTTCCTATTATGCATACAAGGGTTCTGTTGGCCTTGATAGGTAGATGATGTTATGGGATGTGATCGATAGTCGGTGGATAGGGATGCTTCATCGACCCATTCATGCAGCAACACTCTTCCTCAACCCTGCATTTTCATACAAATGCAACTTTGATTCTGATGGCGAGGTGATGGAAGGGTTCCATTCCTGTATTCAGAGGATGGTACCTAATCCTGAGCTTCGTAGCAAAATCAATCGTGAGATACAGTCTTATCAGGATTGTGTTGGCTTATTTGGCTTTGATGATGCTATTAGGGAAAGGACCCTCTTCATGCCACATAAGTGACAAGTCATCACTCATTAGAAATTAGAATTTTCAATTTAGAATTTCCTTCCTTATAAATTTATAATTCTATTTTTTTAAAATTCAATTACGTAACTTTTATTTGAAAGCTTAATTATGTTTTAAGTTTTTGAATTTTTTATTTCATTATTTTGTTGTAGATATTTGGTGGCGAAGCTATGGTGCAAGGGCACCAAATTTGCAAAAATTGGCCATACGAATCTTGAGTCAAACATGTAGCTCTTCAGGGTGTGAGCACAATTGGAGTGTATTTGAGAAAATACACGCCAAAAAGGGCAATAGGTAACTTTGAGCTCAAGCCTTCAGTTGAGCAATTACACTTATTGTAATTTTAATTTTTAATTTTTAATTTATGACCTTCAAGTGTCAAGAGTCAAGAGTCAAGACTCATTACCTTTTTTGACACTCTTACAGATTGGAGTTCGCACGCCTCAACAATTTGGTGTATGTGCATTACAACATCCGACTTCGAGTGAGGCAAATAGAATCACCAATGGATCCAAATGCCATTTCCTTTGACAATATTGATGTATTGTCTCCGTGGAGGGTGGAGTCTGAGGAGCCCCTATTGGAGGAGTCAACTTCATGGTTAGAGCCAGTGGCAGATGATCCATTAGAGCAAGGGTAGCAAGAGGACTCAGAGTTAGAGGAACAACAACACTTAGAGGAGGAGCAGGAGGAGGAGGAGGAGGACACTGTGGGAGCATCAGCATCAACACCATTTGCTATAGATATAGGAGAGCATAGCCCCATACCTAGGACTCATTATTTGACATTAGGTGCAGAGGCAGGGTCAGGGCCTTCTACTACTAGGGGCAAGCCTGGCAAACAGCCCATCATGTTTTCCCGTAAAAGGGGGAGAGGGCAGTGATTGTAGATAGATAGCTGCTAGTTTTATTTGTTATGCTACATATAACTCATGATGATGAGATACTTTTATATATGTGATGTTATTTTGTATTGGTTCTCCACATTTGAGTCCTTGAATGGACAATTATTAGGGATCAGCAACATTTGGTATCGCCTTTGATATATCATTTCTATTTGACATCATATATATCAGTGTTTTCTTCATATTTACGTGCCAATGTATTTATTTCATGTTGTTATTGCTTTATATGTTTAAAAATCTGAAGAAAAAAATGAATATATTATGCATTTTTTATGCTTGCCGATATTTGCTGATATTTTGCCGATGTTTTCGTCGATATTGCCGATAAGATATTTTCTGGACTCTCACTGATATTTTCCCGATACCGATATTATCAACACTTCACAAAACACATCCATGAAGAAACACTTTGCAATCCAAAGAGATCCTCCATACAGGATCACAGAATCATAAGATGATGCTATTACCAGAAGGGCAAAGATCTATTTTAAAGTGGCCATTTTTTATTATGCAAACACAGTTTACGGATGCTATGAAGTGTGCAACGTTTTCTACAGTTATTCATGAACCAGAGCATTGGACTTTGCCACTCAAAAGCGAAAACACCTTTGCAGGGTGCAACGGGTGCAGAGTCAGTGCGTCTATTTTGTTGGAAAGAATGCCCATCATGGGATCTGCATCCAGCACAGGCTGGCTAAATTCATCCAGCGTGAATCGTAGAGAACAATCACACCCCATAAGTAGGTTTCTCAAAATTTGGACAGAATATATTGGAAAATGTAAAATTGAATTTGAATATATTAAATGTGGGGAAGTCTCTATGCTAAGCTTGTACAGAAATAAACAAAACAAACAATTAAAAAACAGAACACATTGTTTGGGAGTTGGGGAACAAGTCAAATGGTGTGATCATCAATACACTTTATTACCTCACACAAATGCAAGGCTATGGGGGCCCAAAAGCATTATATCCATTGTTGTGTACAAGCCATTTTTAGAGTCAGAGTCAGTACATCATAGTAGGTTTCTGCAAATGGCATCGTTTGTAAACACAGTAGCCAAGTCTGGCATGATAGCATGCTACCTAGAAAAAATATGGAAATCCTGTGTTTGATATAGGCTGGCAGGTGGGTAGACCTCTGTTTTTGATAGACAATAAGTCTAAAAATAAGCAGCAACAGTTTATTAGTGAACATCAAGTTTCAAAGTGGTGACTTGAGGAGGTTGCAGGTGAGCAGACCTCTGTGAACAACAAGCTACAGGTGTGAAGTCAAGCAATAAGATTTTGGGCTTCTTAAGGAGCGTAGATCAAGGATATACAAAAGACTTGTGTTGAAAGGGAGCAGGGAAACCTCAGATGTGGCCCCTTCTAGGTCTTTGTCTGCTGCCAAAATTACCTACATCTTCATCCAAGGGTGCATGTTTTCCAATTTTTCTTATGTAGGTCTACTCTCATGATCTACTGCCCCTGGCTGCTTGTTTCCCTTTAGCTAAGACATTATAAACTTATGATCATACTTCCAGGCGTTATCTAAGGGGAATTCATGGCCTCAAGGATCTTGGCAGCTTGTTTACCTCTTTTTTGATTGAAAAAAGCATACCCCCCATTGTAATAGGGTAGATTATCTGACTCTTCTTGTCAGATATGGCCCTTCTGGGTCTTTGTCTGCTGCCAAAATTTCTTGCACCTCCATCCAAGAGTGCCAGGCTTTTTCCTTCTCATAGTTGCTATAGTAAAATAAGAGGGAGGCGGAAATAAACGATTCCTTTCAAGATGCCCAGAACAAGAACCATTTCCAAACCCACCCTTCTCAAACTCGCCTTTAACACAGCGAAGGGTTGCCTTGCCTAGAACAGACCAACTTATGCAAATACAAGATCTTTAGAAGTTCAGTCAGACCTAACTTCAACAATTCATTTTTGCTACTTCTTAAGGTGAATAATAAGTGATCTGACGTGGGAAATTGTTTTAGGCCTGCCTCCCCCCCTCGTTCGGGACCCGATTGTGCGCTTCTTCTTATTTTAGAAGAAATAGTCTCGCTCAGGGCTGCCGCTTCGGCCTTGAGAAACTAGATGCTCCTAGCGCAGGGTCATACCGCTGGGGGAAGTACTAGCTTGAGGTGGAATTGAAAAGCCCTCGAGAAGTTCCCTTCAAATAAGCACCGGTAGTCAGAGAAGTGTAGGGTTTTAATTGAGTTCTGTTCTGTAACATTACAAGGTTGCCAAAAAGGTGTGTATGCTTACCGAGCTATGAATCTCTTTCTGAACACTAGATTTTACATCTTCTGCTCCTTTCAGATTTCTTCCAGGAATAATCAATCTTGGCCCCGGTTTAGCCAATACTCTTGCCGTTTCCGCTCCAATTCCAAAACTGGTAGTGGCACCTATACGTCAAAAAGATTTCATAAGATTTTTTATAAAGAAGATAATAAGATTTGTTATAAAACCCCAGGACTGTGATTACTGTTGTTAGATATTTGCAGGGAGTGACATCTTCCGCAGTGGATTTAGAGCCAAAGACCCTAGGCCCGGCTGGGCCAACATGGCAAGTTGTGGCCATTGCGGTTCCAGTAGCTAGCGCAACCATTGGGCAGTTGTGGCCGTTGTGGTTCCAGCGGCTAGCGCAACCATTGGGCAGCTGTGGCTGTTGTGGTTGCAGCGGTGAGCAGAACCATTGCCATGGTCTGTTAATTTAATCAAATGGCATCCTTGATACTCTGCAACTAATTATAACTATGTTCCTTTCATCGAACGGTCGAACTGTTTTCAATCGTCTAACACATAATCTTATGGTCCATAATGATGACAGGTGGTCAAGAGGGGAGATGATTTCAAAGGGGAACGCCTTACGGCGTAATTATTTAATTTTTATGTTTATGGAATGAAAGTATGAGAAATGGAAATACTTCCTTACATATTGCGGACAGTAAATGGGATAAACTATTGACATTGATTACAACTAATAACAATAGAGACTCAAATAACTAATAACAATATTAAAGAGTTTCACATTTAACTTGATTATCTAAATTAACTCTTAAAACTATATGTTTTTTAATTATTATAATATTTTATTAATTTTATTATAATATTTAATATTTTTAAATAATTGAGAAATAACTATTTTAATAAATTAAATTAAAATTCAAGAAATTTTTAAGTTCAACTAAATTATATTTATTACATGTCAATGAAATTGCAACATTAAATTATCATTCATATATATATATATATGAAATTCGACCATTTAAAATTCATGATATTTATTTATGATATAAAAATTTAAATGATAATTTTAAAAATATTTTTTTATTTATTTAAAGCTAAATTTAAAAAGAAATTACTGTTTAGTTTTGATAATTAAATTGTATATTATAAATATTTAGTATTTTCTGTGGACATTTCATCTATTATTAATGTTAAATTTAACGTGTAAAAATTTAAAAATTGTGTGTTCGATGATAAATAAAATATTTACTCCAACATTTTAACTTTTCATAATCTAATTCATAATTTGTATGGGAATAAACCCAACATCTAATTATGGACAAACATGTACTCAATAAATAAATTTGATCGGATTAAAAACATTTTTTAATATATTATATATATATATATATATATTATTTTAATTAATATTTAAAATAATTAATTAATTTTTGGTAGTAGGAAAGATGATGGGAAGGTAGTAGGAAAGATGATGGGAAGGATGGCGATGGTTAGGGTTTGTCCGCACAGGGACTTTGCAGCCACTTCGGCTCCCAAACCAGTCTCAGATCCTGAAAATGATACAGGGTGTGCGATAACAGTGAACGTGGCCCGAAAGCTGTCTGCGCCTTCGGAGAAAGGGTGGATCTCGAGCAGACATACGATTCAAATATACTTTGTTCAGTGCGGCGGCGCATCTGGAGGGGCCCCTGTCACATGGAACCTACCGATCCTGGATTGGGAGCGAGATATAAGCATTCAACGAGATTGTGAGGCGCAGGCATCAACGGAAGACCACCTTACTGCGAGGATCCACGAGGAGGTTTCTTTATGGTGGAAGATCGAAGCCCCAATCTGTGCTCTTGAGCAAGGACGCCGCCGGGCCGTATGGCGTTTAGGGGCCAGTCTTTGCCAATCCCAGAACGAATGCAGAACCGGCAGGGGGGGCTGCATGTTGCAGATCCGCTCCCCCCCTTAACGCATAGACCTAAATTTTGCAGTCCCGGTTTGGATCTACGCGATCTGGCCATTAATCGAGTACACTTTGACTCGAGGCACGAACAAAGCAGATCCGGGGTGGATCTACCAGATCTGGCGAGATCTAGGCAGAAGGAAAATGAAATTTTGCTAGATCCAGAATACAAAGCCGAGAAACGGGATCTGATCAAGGCAGATACAACAGATATGATACAAATCTTCATCAGAACAACAGAAGGCAGACATATTTGTACGCAGATCTGGGAACGGATGAGGGTTTTGGATTTAAAAAAAGAGATCCAGGACAAACTGGGAATTCCAGTTGCATTTCAAATCCTAATATTTTCTGGGATATGTTTGCAGGACCAACACACACTCCAGCATTACAAGGTTGCAAAGGACTCAACTATTTTTCTCAACCACCGTCTGCGAGGGGGATCTAAGGGATCTACCTCAAAACCTACAGGTACCTATCGCGATGCAGCCAAAGGGAAAGAAACTCCAAAGGGGAAAGAATCCACAGCTGCTAATATACCTCCAGGGCAGTACACCGTGGATCAAATGCTAGAGAGTCCATCCATCTTGCTGGATACTCCAGAGGTAAAATGCATTTTTTCAGATCTACAAAAAAGAGCTGTTATTTGTAGATTTAACGGTTTCTGGCCTAGAACAGATGCTTTGTACCAATGGATTCACACGGTCTGGACAAAAAACTGCCATATCCACCTATGCTCGAAGGGTTTCTTCATAGTAATCTTCCTCGTAGAAGGAGAAAAGGAAAAAATGCTCAATGAAGGACCATGGTTCTGCGGTAGTGCGGAATTGTTTGTTACCCCATGGTTCCCGGAGTTTGATGCCAATACTATGGTGGTATCAAGGATGCCAGTTTGGGTAAGGTTGCATAATCTTCCGTTACATTTTTGGCACTTCAAGACCCTAACAGCCATAGGGAACACCCTTGGAAGAATGTTGAAGATTGATACAGAGAGACACATAAAAGGAATCTTTACTTTTGCTAGGATATGTGTCGAGGTAGATCTTAGCCAAGGATTACCTGAAAGCATCATTCTGAATTTCAACAACTCTCAGTGGAAACAATCTTTGGATTATGAGAATACAGCATTCAGATGCAGGGGATGTCAGCAAACAGGTCATATGTTCAATGCATGCAAAAGCCTCAATAAAAGCAAGCCACAACAAAGGAAGTCCAAAGGATGGCAGAACATAGATGATGTTTTAAAGAAGAGAGCCACGGAAAAGAAAGCCCCTTCGGTAACAGAAGAAGAAGAAACAAAGGCCGAAGAGGATGATACCACCATAGAGGAAGCTGAAATAGAGAACCAGCAGGATAAGACAGCAGACAACAAGGCTTCACAGTCCCACTCAAATCAGGTAGAGACCCAGCAAAATCAGGCAGAGATGACAGTTGTGGATCAAGGCTTGGGAGGCATCAAACGGCATCATCACTCAGATACATCAGACTCATACAAAGAAACGGGGCCTTCAAATGAAACAACTCAGTTAGTCATTGCTTCGATCGAACCCACTCAAGGAGAGTGGTGCAAGGTCGAAAAGAAAAAGGGGAGAAAAACTTGAAGCGTGAGTTTTACTCACAGCCGGAATTCAGTTTTTTCAACTCTTTTTCTCTTTCCCTCTTCTCTTCTCTTTTGCTTATTCTTTGTGCACGCTAGTCTTCTAACATTGCGTGGGGTGCGAAAGCACTTGAGCCCAAGTGGCAACTTACTGAATGCTTCATTGCATCTGCTAGTGTAACTTTTCATTAATTTTTAATAAAAGGTTACCGTTTTTTTCCTTGGAAAATTAATTAATTTTAAAAATAAAATAAAATGAAATTTATTTGAAAATTATTAATTAACTCTCATTATTTAATAAAAAAACCTAATATGTAAAATTCAGCAACCATAGTTATTTTTGGTTGTTGGAAAACGAAATAGTAAGATAATTTTTTTTTTTTATAAAATTTTCAATTTAATAAAATAATAATATGACGCTGTTGATGGTTAATGTCCACTGAGACCAAACTTTGGTCTATTGGACCTAAAGAAACGAATTATTTAGTTTGATTTAAGATTTTATTCCTATGCTCAAAAAGCTTGGAGAGAAGTCTTCCGAGCTCACTATAATTTTGACATCGTAAAAGGCAACTTTGTTCCAACGAATTATTTAGTTTGATTTAAGATTTTATTCCTATGCTCAAAAAGCTTGGAGAGAAGTCTTCCGAGCTCACTATAATTTTGACATCGTAAAAGGAAACTTTGGCCTATCGGACCTAAGGAAATGAATTATTTAGTTTGATTTAAAATTTTATTCCTATGCTCAAAAAGCTTGGAGAGAAGTCTTCTGAGCTCACTATAAATATTACATCATAAAAGGCTAGGAAGGTCAGTATTGCAACAGAGAATTTGAAACTAAGATCTAATGTGGTTGTACACGGGGCACTCTAAGAGGAAGTGATTTTCATCCTCGATGTTCGTATTCTCACAGAGATGGTAGAACCTTTCCATCCATGGTGTTTTAGGAACTTCCCAATGGCTCGTTTCACTATGGAGCTCATGAGAGTTCGTTCTAATCTTGGCTATATTAATTTTCCTCTTTGAGGTAGTTAAAACAAAGAGATACTTTTGATCTTCTAGGGTGGGGTTGATGACCTCCTTATAATATCTTAATTTTCTTTTAACTTCTAAATCTTTCTCACACCACATTTTTTCTTTGAACTTAGAAGTAACAATATTTTTAATGTTATTAATGTTTTGCAATGCAACATTCTCGTCCATCTCCCAACTGTTCAACTAGACCCTAGTGTCTTTATACCATTTTTTACTACTACTATATAAATTAATATTTCATATAAAAATTTGTATTTATTATTGATATTAATAAATATATTAGAAAAGTAAGACTTAGACTAGTAATATGCTATTCATCAATGTTAATTAAATAAAAGTTTTAAAATGAACAAATTTGATAATTAATATAATATTGAAATTCCATCCTTTCCATGTTATAGTACCTTCTTTTTATGCAAACATAAAACATTTCAATTTTCTTCTTTTATAAATAATTTATTTTTAATTATTATTTTTTTAATCAAATAAAAATTATATAATCATATATCAATATATATATATATATATATATTAAATCTTAGTTTACTTTATTTTTATAATAAAATATATATTTAATATATAATATTAAGTGTCTAAATCGGATTATGGTCAAATATCTCTGGTTTGGTTTAACTAATAATAACAAACTCTACCTTGTCAAGTAGGAACATATCTCCCTTCCTAAACGACTGGTTGGCTGGCGGATATTGAATCTGAGGAGATTTGGTTCAACTTTACTGCAGAAGTCACTATGGAGGGGTTTATTTGGGAATGGCATATGGTTTATGATCTTAAGACATAAGTATCTAAAGGACCACGAGTTTCCTGTCTGGATGTATTGGGATCGCATCTGGCTCGGCCATTTGCCTGAGTTTCATAAAAATCAGTAAATGTTTTTTGCAGAATCTCGCTTGGAAAATGGGTTCTAGACATCGGACTATTATTGGAATGGACAACATACTGGGCACAGAATGTGACAGTCATATATCAGATGGCTTTATACATTGTATCAATAGTCGTGGGATATTCTTTTGGAACTAGGTCATTTCTGAATGGCAGGGTCAATTTCCAATATGGAAATGAGCGTGAGAACTGGGCTTGGATAGGCAGATGGCGTGAGAGTGGAAGCAGATTAGTACTGGCATGAAGGTTTTAAGAGTATGTTGTGAGGAAGATGGGGACAAGATTGCATGGATACACAAGATGAAGGAAGGTGGCATTATGGTTGTTGATGTATATAACACTCTCTATCACCAGGTGTTATAGACATATTTGGGCACTGCAACCCCAATCACATATGTCCATAAACCAAGGGCTTCTAAACCCCTAAAAGTGTTGTTTCATACCCTAAAGGAACAAGGTCAGCTGATTACATCATTTCCTAGAAGTTCTCCCTGAAAAACTGCTCAGAACTGGTCAAAACTGGACCATACAGACTGCTCCATGTTGAGGGTGCGATGCATCTCACCTGTTACACACGGGGGGTGCGATGCATACTAAAAATCCCTTCTGTATGTTGCGATGATGAGAGCAGACAAATGGCAGAAGCAGTTTGCTAGGTGGAAACTCAAAGAATCTTCTAGAAACTGCTCATATGACACTTGCCTCTCTGAATTCGCCCAGGGATGAGTAAGAGATCATAAAATCTCCAAGTGGAACCAAGAACTATTAGTGAAATGACACTAATCAAAATCCTAGAAGCTGACTCACTCTCTTGCAAACATCTATATATGGATCCCTCATCCTAAAGATCCAAAGGCTGGAATTTTGTAATTTCTAAGGAAGTATTGTTGGTTTCTCTTTGAAGACATTGTATTGTTAGTTGATCTTGCTTTGCATCAGGTGAAGAGGGCTTTCATGCTGGTAGGATGATGCTGGATCAGACAGCTTGGTTGTAATCCTCTCTTCTACTACTTCTATCAATAAAGCTATTTGAGTTTTCCTCCATATGCTTGTATATCTCTGAATCTTGTATTTGTATATGCATTTATATGGTTAATGTACATTTAATCCTACATTGTTTATGGTTATAGATCTGTATGCTTTGATGGTATTTTGTTGCTTTGACTCTACAGGTGTTCTTTGAAGCGGGACAAGTGAGAAAGGACTGGTGAAAGCTCTATCAAAGGAGAGAGGAAACAAGCAAGGAGACTAGCGAAAGACTGAGGTTGGTACTCTCTGATTCTCTCTCATTTATCTCTCATAAAGGAAAACACAAGTAACTTTAGTTTGTTTGTTTCTAAGATAGCTACCCATCTTAGTGGGACTAGCAGCTCTGAATGCACTAGTTTTCCCGATAATAAAATGGCGACTCCACTAGGGAGCGAATAGTTTGTTTGTTTTGTTACTGTTGTTTGCTTTATAAACCACAGAGAGAGCCTGAAGTTAAGCTAGTTAGCCTTCGAACTGCTTTTGCTATGCAACTACAAAGTAGATCAACGCTGCTTCAGTTAATCTCCGGGTTGGTTTATTAACTGAACATCTGACTTGCAAACATCCTAAGTGCCCTGGTGGTAGCTCAAATAAACTCATTATATCAGCCCCTATACTTTGTGTTTACTTCAATCATTAGCTCAACATAAATCCCTGAACTTAGCTGCAAACTGTGAGTGAAAACCAAGCTCAGTCTCGTCCCTAGACCATCGCATTGTCTCTCATTGGCAATATGGATGCATCGCACCTCCTATGTGTTGCAGGTGAGATGCATCCCTGTTTCCCTTTGTTACAGGTGCGATGATTGACTAAGACTGTTTCTGCCTCCAGATTTTGGTTTTTCTTCATTGTCTTCAGCTTTATTCAGTAGTTTTGCTGTCTATGATCAGTACATCACTGTTGAAACCTTCTTCCTTTACATTATTAAGCCTCCATTGATAAGGAATTGTGAATTTTTTTTTTTTTTATGTATTTTTCATCATTTACAGTCCTCCTTTGCAAACAGTAGCTTAATCAAATTGTCGTCTTTTGATTTGAAAGTGGACTCGCAAGTGTCGTTTTCAATCAAGAAAAAGAGTGTTGTAAAGTCTTCATCTTTTAGATAGTCGATTACACTTTTTCCATTGCATTTGATTTGAATTAATAGTATTTCAAGTGTCGAAAGCAATTTTAAATTCAAAATCACAAAGTGTCGTCTTAGTCTTCCTTTCGTTTTTTGAATTCGAAATCGCAAAGTGTCATCTTAGTCTTCCTTTCGTTTTTTGAATTCGAAATCGCAAGGTGTCGTCTTAGCCTTCCTTTCGTTTTTTGAAGAGAAAATTTTTAGTATTGTCACTTTGAAAGAAGATAGTTCAGATCTGTACTTAGTTTTCTTTTGTCATTCTCACATTAAGGAAATTGAAAAACAATACATGCATGTGCATTTGCATTTAGACTGCATGCTGAAATTGATTTAGGAAAAGTGCATCTAGTGTGTGCTCTTTGCTCTATGTTGAAAGAATTTCATTTCTCTTTCCTTAGTAGCTATAATTTTCATTGCAAAAAGAAAGTAAATGACTGTTTATCATATTAGATTTCATATTTAGGAATTTTATATCTACATCACGCGATGAACCTTAAAGGAAAAATTCTTAAGAAAGATCAACTGTAAAATAAACCTCAATGAACATAAAAACGCTTTGGAACCTAACGCACAACATTTAGAAGTCTAGGCTAGAGACGTATTTCGGCGTCGCAAAGCCTGGTAACTATCGCTTTCATCGTAGGTTGGGTGATTCCTCCTCTTTGAGACGACAAGTGCCAGTACGGACTTGTGCTCCCACCTACCGTCGAGTATATATTGGGAGACCACAATCGGAACTTTATCCTTTGGAAGCTGCATCTGGCGCTCTATCGATCGCAATGCACTGAACACAACATTCAGGAAGATTGACTGCCGTACCGTAAAAAGTATTCTGCAGTTTTGCGATTGGTTTGGTAATCCCTCTGTCTATATTTCCAGAGAAGTCACTTTCGTTCCTTTTCAGACTCCTTAAAAGAAAAGGTCCATCTAAGCACTTGTCACTTCAGGCTCATTAAAAACTGAAGGCGACTAGAGTCATCTTTAGCTTTTTCTCGACTCTTAAAAATTGAAAAAGCAAGTTGTGTCAAAGCATCATAAAATTTATTTTAATCGGAATAACGTCACTGTTCCCTTGTTGGTCTTAGGTTGAGAAAATGGAGTCTACCAATCAAGGATTTCCCCTCGGGGGAAATCCTAGTCCTTTCTCCTCTTGGGGAGATTTTGGTGCTCCACACATGGCTACATTGTCCCTTCTAGGACTCACAATTGGCCTACCAGTATGGCTTTTCTCGACCTCTGTCATTCAAAACACCGCAATTCCTTAGCAATCAAATCAGCAACCAGATGATCCTGAAGTCACTCCCCCACCTTCTACTTTGTTTGTTTCTCCCTCTCCTTCTTCCTCTTCGCTTGGTGAAGCTAGTAACACTAAAAACCAAGTAACTGAGAAGAAAAAGAAAGAGAAGGAGAAGAAGAAGAAGAAGCCAACAACGAAATGGGGCAACCATGCATCGTCTGGCGAAAATCCACAAACTGCACCATCCAAACCTAAATCTTCATGTGTCATTTGCAAGGGAGACCACTATCATCGAGATTGTCCCTGCATCCCAGGGACTGCTCTCCCCACTTGCACAATCTGGTGTCTTCAACCTCTGACGATCATGTTGAGAGCACACCGTCAACTAGTGAAAACGAAGTCAATGGAAAGAAAGGAAGATCTAAATTTCCTTATAGACTGTGTGAAGGCGATCATGCCCTCCACCATTGTCCTTTCCTGGACGAAGCTAAAAGAGTCTTGGATAATCGTTCTGCTTCACCGCAGCGACTTCCTCTTGGATACAAGAAACTCTTGCCGAGTCCATCGCTAGTTTAAAATCCGACTGACACACCATTGTTGTCGGTCGAAGCACCTATCATTGAAGATAAACCCTCTGAGTCCACACCGGACCAAAGTCAACAGGTCGAGACGGCAGTTGACTTAGCCTTGTCTTCAGAAGATCCACCTTCAGATGATATTGTCACCAAAGAGAATGACAACTACGTCGTTCAAATTCTTTTCATCAACACAGAATCCGATGAACATGGGGGCAATCTACCCATTCCTTTACCGCAGGAAGGAAGTTCGTCAGAGATTTATCCGGCCATTTATTCAGTCCCTCCTCCAAGCAATCTACTTGTTTCCTTCGATTGGAATCTACTAGGGAGACCCTGCCTACCATCTAATGTAACATTCCGAACCATAGTACAAGCTTACAGAATGATCATGGTTGGTACTATCATAGATGAAGGGGCTTCTGTGAGTATCCTTTCCTCAACTACTTGGAAAGCACTTGGTTCGCCATCGCTTCTGCCTGAGATTCGAAATTTAATAGGCTTCAACAAAGGAACCAGTCGACCGTTAGGGATCCTTCCAAATTTGCCTATAACTTTGAGAAGGAAAACCGTTCATCTAAACGTGATGGTAGTCCAAGGGCCTCTAGATTACAACCTACTCCTTGGGTGTGACTACATTTATAGCATGGGAGCTATTGTTTCCTCACTCTTTCAAGTGATGTGTTTTCCGCATGAAGGCAGAGTGGTCCACTTAGTTGACCAGCTTTCATTCCTTGGTTCAAACAAAACTATTAGTCAAATGCCATCCCTAACTGGTCTTTTTGCACAAGGAATGTCTCATCAATCTCCAGTCCGTCCACCTGATGAGCGCGAGTGATTCGGTGATTGTGACTGAAACCCAGGAGGAATGCGCCCTGGTCTACTTCGGCAGGAAAACCCCAGATATAAAGTAGGTTTCTGCGTAGGATATATGACTAGTCTGATACCCCTGTCCGTTTAGGAAAATGGATTTGGACTGGAAAAGGATTCCCCCATCAAAGGTTATGTGATTGGCACTGACAACAGTCACCCTTTGTCCATTTCGATGGACAAGGCCAAGGAAGTGTTTTGTCTGCTATGCGGATGGAACAATCTTGCTAATGCAAGAATTTCCGTATGGTAACCTGGAAACTCTACTTCATACCTGGGGGCACGCAAACCTTTTTACATGCAAGTGAAAAACGAACTTTTATTTTCTTAGTTTGTAGGCTCTTAACCCTTTAAACGTGTAGGTTGGTCGTTCCTAGCTTACATACAGAAGGCTCCGGAGCAAAGTTTCAAATGGGGCAAGCTCCCTAAAAAATGAACCTATCGATGAGACATCCTTATTATATGACTGGCACAAGCAGTTTTACGCAAAGTTCAAGCTCGTTAAAAAATAAACCTAGCAATAAGCTCATTAAAAAATGAACCCACCTTTGGTAAATAACCTTTGCGATCGCATAATTATTAGCTTTTGAACCTTGGTTGTGTTCTTACCATCACTTCCACTGTTTTTTAGCCGATCATACGCCTCCATTTGATTGTTTACCCTTTTGAGGAACAGCTACAACGAGTGATTCTACTAGCCACCTTCTTTACACTGCCATGATTGAAAAGTTCCAAACCTTACCTGGAACCAATTGCTATCTAAAAACATCACTCGTTCCTCAAAAAACGAGTCTCTTTTAAGCTCTTTTCATCTGACTTGTAAAATATGAAAATATTGCTAAGCAATTGGCCTCTCCAGCTTATTAAAGCGATCGGAAGTGCCATCCCTCCTCTAGATTTTAATCTTTTTGGACCTGAGGGATCATTACACAAAAAGATCGAGCGCTTGTCTTGTTCGGCTTGTTAAAACTATCGAAAAGTCATCCCTTTCGTATTATTTTATACTTTTTTGGACTTAAGGGATTATATTACGAAAAAGGACTACTGGAGTTTCCTTTACATCTCTTTTTAGACTCTCTAAAATTGAAAAGGACTGAGTTATCTTTGTCTTTAAACTCATTAAAACAATAGCGACAAACTTGTCCATGCAGACAAGAGCAAGTTTCACTGTCGCTAGGCTCGTTAAAACATAGTGACAGGTTTACCCGAAGGGCAAATTATAGAACAAGAAATATGTTATCCTCCTCAAGCTTGACAAAAATAAAGAGGTACTGGTCAGTAATGACTGGGGAAAAAGGGAAGAAAACTTGAGCAACTTCATTCGTAGCAGGTCGCTCTTGAACATGACACTTTCACTCCATCACCATGATTGAGTCGGGTTGGGTTATTCCGTTCACCGTCATATCACCATTGGTCTGGTGCACCATCCATTTTGGGGTTAACACTACCAATCCATTTCAATGTCACCGATATGTTCAAGAGAAGTCGCTCAGAGAATTCACCAACCCAACTAACGCCTCATCCGCTTCACTCTCCATTTTTCATGAACACCACCCTGAACCTTATATCATCAGATCGTTTTCACCTCCACAAAATCATTTGCTCCGTTCCGTGTCATAGATGTGGGATTCATTAATTCCCTCCTACGACGGGTCACTTCTTGTTGACATCAGCTCATTATCCAAGAAGTTGAATTAGGAACAACCTTTTCAGTACTTTGAAGCTTGCATGCCTCAATGGCAAGTTTCTCACTTCCGGCGATATGTTTACATCAATGGCCTTCGACCGAAAGATTTTGCGTGGTGTTCGACATCAATTCATGTATTCACACAACATGAATTGTACTGCAGTACCTTGAGGGTCATTATCATTATCGGTGATTCCTCTCGCGCCTGTTAACAACTTAAATGATTGGTTGGTAATCAAGCGATGTCTTTCCATGTTCGACATCAGAACATCTTTTCACATGGATCAACTTGTACTTTGGGCGAAGATTGAACGGGTTTGAAGACCTCGGAGCTAGTTTCATCCATACGGGTTGTGATATATATTTAGGAAAATAAAAACATCAAATGTACATCATAGTTGCACAGATAGTCATCCAAAATATTATGAAGATAATGTATTGTATTGTATCTTATTACAGGTCACCTTCCAGTTCGAAAAACCTCTGATCCTCATGATAAAGCATTTCACCCGACATCAGAAGATTTACGACCCCATGCTTTAGGGGGCAACTGTTATTGACATATTTGGGCAATGCAACCCCAATCACATATGTCCATAAAGCAAGGGCTTATAAACCCCTAAAAGTGTTATTTAATACCCTAAAGGAACAAGGTCAATTGATTACATCATTTCCCAGAAGTTCTCCCTGAAAAACTACTCAGAACTGGTCAAAACTGGGCCATACAGACTGCTCCACGCTGAGGGTGCGATGCATACTAAAAAGTCCTTCTGTAGGGTGTGATGAGCGAGAGCAGACAAATGGCAGAAGAAGTTTGCTAGGTGGAAACTCAAAGAATCTTCTAGAAACTGCTCATGTGACACTTGCCTCTCTGAATTCGCCCAGGGATGAGTAAGAGATCATGATATCTCCAAGTGGAACCAAGAACTATCAGTGAAATGACACTAATCAAAATCCCAGAAGCTGACTCACTCTCTTGCAAACATCTATATATGGATCCCTCATCCTAGAGATCCAGAGGCTGGAATTTTGTAATTTGTAAGGAATTGTTGTTGGTTTCTCTTTGAAGACATTGTATTGTTGGTTGTTCTTGCTTCATATGAGGTGAAGAGGGCTTTCATGCTGGGAGGATGATGTTGGATTAGACAGTTTGGTTTTAATCCTCTCTTCTACTACTTCTATCAATAAAGGTATTTGAGTTTTCCTCCATATGCTTGTATATATCTGAATCTTGTATTTTGTTGCTTTGACTCTACAGGTGTTCTTTGAAGCGGGACAAGTGAGAAAGGAGTGGTGAAAGCTCTATCAAAGGAGAGAGGAAACAAGCAAGGAGACTAGTGAAAGACTGAGGTTGGTACTCTCTGCTTCTCTCTCATCTATCTCTCATAAAGGAAAACACAAGTAACTTTAGTTTGTTTGTTTCTAAGATAGCTACCCATCTTAGTGGGACTAGTAGCTCTGAATGGACACTAGTTTTCCGGATAACACCAGGAGGTCCACAACACTGAGGTATGTTGGTTCTACTAATTCTTGAAATCTAAAAGCCCCATTAAGATCATTCTTTTTCATTTTTTGGTTTGGAAAAACAAAAAATCTAACATGGGAGAACCTTCAGAAGAGGAATTGGTGGGGGTCGGGGGTTTGTGTGCTATGTAGGAAAGTGGAGGAGGAAAATACCCATATTTTTCTAAAATGCCCTATGACTGTACAGGATTGGAGTAATCTTGGTAGTTTCATTGGTTTCCCCTATAACCAATATGACAACATTATTGTATGCTTGGGTTGGTGGAGTAAACAAAATCCTACATGGCAGAACAACCCTCTTATTCTTTTCTGGGAAATTTGCGCATGGCGTAACACAATTACTTTTGAAAATTATAGAGAAAATGATATGCAGGGGATGGAACACATTATAACATGGTATACATTTGGAAAACAACATGACACAAGGTCTAAGAAGATCATTCACAAAAGGGCAGGCCCTAGAATGGAGTACTCGGCTGAATTTTTTGATGGTGCGGCACAAAGGAACAAATGTGGTTTGTGGTTTTTGGATTTCTATATAAAAGGAGCATGAATTCTAGGTCCATTGGCGTGCTTGCAGAGGTAAGAATATGAAGGCTGAAGCAATGGCTCTATGGGGTCTTCTCTGGTTCTCACGGTATCTTAACATCTAATTGTTATTGAGCATGCTATGGGTTGCACAAAAGTAAACCAACCATTGCTCCATGGCTGGTGCTATCAAATCGAGAATCTTTGGGCCTCTTTCAGAGACTCAATGATTATGCATATTGGACGAGACTTCAATCAAAATGCAGATCACCTATCAAACAAGAGGCTACAAGATGCTTTGGATGGGATGCACATTGAAATCAAGCTGGGAGATAACATAGTATATGTCAGGGTGCTTCCTTTTCCTCAATAGCATCAACTTTTTTGGAGGAGAACACATATGATACATGCTGCTTTTTGATATTTTCCAGTGGTTTTTCTTTTGACACTGTTTATATCTTTTCTTTGTTTGTGCATAACATACTTTACACACAGATACTTGGTTGTTGTCTATTTAGATCAAAATGGAGATATGATTGTAACTATTTCTTTGTATTAATACCACTGGGTACATAGTCACAAATTTAAACAACATTATTTTGTGATGACAAGTAGGGATCGATCTTAAGAATACAGTATTAGAAGTACTATGATGGCTTTTGACATTATTCAATGCAAGATGTACTGAATATATTTTGGATATATATAATGCTTTTTTCATACTGAAGAAAAAAATAATAATAATAAAAATAAAATTGCAATTCCACCCAATCCTCCTGTGACATATTTAGTGTAATTGTACTAATATTATGCCCGACATTAAATCTGAGTTCGGAACTTAAAGACATTTCAACTCCTTAAATTTACGGTGCTACAATTAGTGTAATTGTACTCGTTTAAAATGTGATATCCAAGCAATATATTCCACCTCAGAGATGTTGGAGTCACGATTGCCATTACACCAAAACTTGCAGGTGTTAGTAAACAGACACATCGCTAGATTTAAGCACATGCCACGAAACACACAGGGAGCATTGACTTTCTACACCGCCATTAATAGGGAGCCAACAATCTCGCCCCCAACGTGAGCCCAGTGTGTTTCGAACTCGAGACCTCTGGCTTTGATACCACTTCTTAGAGTCACAATTGCCGTTACACCAAAACCCACAGGTGTTAGTAAATAGACACATCGCTAGATTTAAGCGCATGCCACGAAACACATAGGGAGTGTTGACTTTCTACACCGCCATTAACGGGGAACCAACAAAAGAAGATTTCGTATGACCAATATTCCTGAATCTCAGTTCTCTCCCACTTCTCGACCTTCATTGGGCCATATATTCTTTCGAAATTGTCCCTTAAGAGCGACAAGGGGTTGTGTCTCAATGTGCACAATGCAGTCGAGGGTTGGAATTTCAAAACAGCAACATTCGTCAAATTTGACACACCTCCTCAGTAGTATTCACAGTTTCAATAAAGGAACTTGAAGGTTTCACAATTTTTTTACATGTATTTGACTGGCAAATCACGCAATGATGGCCAATTTACCCGTCAAATTCCATCCTTGACAATGCCCTTGGATTTAGGTAAGTATAAAATATAAGGGTTAACATATACTGTCTGCGTACATTAATAGAGTTATAGCTCCGTAAATATTGGTTGCAGTAGATAATGGCAAAATCATGGCTGCTTATAGATAGGGTCCCCAAAACTCGGAATATTGTGGTTTGCAAAATTCTTGAATATTCCTTCTCTTAACATAGATGGGGATTCATTGTCTATTATTACACAAATCATACATTCAAGCTGGTTAAATAACATTGACTATCTCATGTGCACTTTCCGGAAGTCATCCATTGAACACATTCGCAGATCCTTCAACTCAATGAAGGACACCATGTCCAAACTTAGATATCCCTTCTCTTAACATATATGGGGATTCACTATCTATTATTAACACTGCACTGTGAAAATCATCCATTCAAACTCGTTAAATAACATTGACTATCTCATGGGCACTTTCCAGAAGTAATCCATTCAACACATTTGTAGATCCCTCGACTCAATGACGGACACCATGTCCAAACTCAGAATCGCTACTCCTCAGGATGGTATTAATATCGTGCTGATAGTGGTGGCATGATGTTGGCTCCCTTCTTTTCCCGAGGGGTTCTACTATCCTCATCCTTCTGCACTTGCCAATGGCGGACAAATATACTAGTTTTTATATTTTTAATAGCAAAGTTTTTTATTTTTGTTGTTAAAGAATAGTGTTGGATTGTATTTGAAACTTAACACTCAATAATCTTTAATTCCTAGCACATTCAAATTTAAATGACCTTGTTTACAAATGCCATAAATTTATTAAGATAACAGATTTCTTAGGGAAATCAGTAAAAAAAATTAAAAAAATCAGAAGAGTGAAATAGATTCAGCACCATCAAAAATCCATAAAACATTCAAAATCCCAAAATTTAACAATTATAACCAACATTTTTGAAAAAATTTACAAAATTTTATCATAATTTTACCAAAATTTCTATTATTTTCCAAATTAATTTACTCTTTAAACTACGCTAATTTAACTTGTATAGATTTCAATTTAGGATTGTAACCAACTTTCCAACATTTAATAATAGATAGACTACGGCAAAAGAGCAACCGTTGCGTGTTTATCATCAGCAAGGAAGGACAAAAGAACTGTTAGCCTTTACATTCATGTGCAGGTTCACATCTCTCTTTCTATATTGACACATGATTGTCAGATTTAAAATCATGACAGCGAATACGATGCTTCAGTTATCGCGTGCCTGTAGCGCGATCGTTGAACTTACGCATGCTGTCACCTCCGGAATTTCTGTTAAATAACAATGACTTGTATAGGCTGGGGGCTACGAGGGTCCGTGTCTCTCTTTGCACAAAGCCCATTAAACTGAGTCACGTCGACGCGTATCTGGTCCAGGGACGTGGCATTCAAGGCAACGAGGAGATGCGAAGACAAATCCGCAAGTTGACAGAAGTTTCAAGGTGCCGTATATTTTTCAACATCTCCCACGCGGTCACTGGTTATGCCATGTACGTGTAATATATACTATTTTCGAATAATGGAGGGTAGGGTTTGAATTTCAAAATAGATTCCCTTGTTAAATTTGTTGATGTAGCAAATCTTTACACTTCAGTGGTTATGCCATGTACGTGTAATATATACTATTTTCCAATAATGGAGAGTAGAGTTGGAATTTCAAGGTTTTTTTAATCTGTTTTTACGGTTTCAACCAAGAATCTCCACTGTTTTGCAATTTTCTTAACGATATTTGGTAAGGAATTTTTAATGGAGGGTTAAGTTAGGTGAAAGAAGCTATAAAAATAATGGAAAATCTGGCATGATTTTTGTCAATTATTTCTATTTTGTTCAAACAACCAATATTTCTAGACATATCTTTCTATTAATACATGGTGTAATACATGTTACTAGTTAAATTTTATACTTGCCTAAATCTAACTACTGACATACACTGCATAATACGTTAATAATACATTAATAAAACTATAACTTCAAAAATATTAATATCCATAACCCTCCATCTAAATAGGCCCTCCACCTAAATATGCTGCAATATGAAGATCTGGTGCTGGATAATCGAAAAAAAAAAGGCAGGCTAGGGTTGACAAAACACTTTGCATCAACCATTACAGAATTCATTTTAAAGGGATTTCACAATACGCAAACCTAAATTGGAGAGATACCGATTGCATGTTTATCATCAACAAGGCAGGACAGAAGCACTGTACGCCCTTTCATAAAGAAGAACTGTACGCCCTTTCCTTTCCTTTAATTGAAAAGGAAAACCTGACCAAATTCATGTGCAGGTCCACATATTACCGATTCTCTCCGACTTCTCGACGCCCTTTGGGCCATATATTCTTTGAAATTGTCCCCTGAGGTCGACGAGGGCCCGCGTCTCTCTGTGCACAATGTCCTATTATCACATGATTGTCAGATTTAAAATTATGACAGCGAATACGATGCTTCAGTTATCGCGTGCAACTGGAGCGGGATCGTTAAACCAATGCATGCTGTCACCTTTGCGTTCCCGGAGGAATTTCTGTTGAATCAGAAAGACTTATATAGCTTGCGCCCGTTATGGTGCGGTGTTCCAACACTTTCTCATTTGAAACTTCATAACGTCCACATTTTCTTGCAACGGTCGTTATCATTCAAGATACTCGCCCCGAGAACCTGATTTGCTCGATGGTTTTATCTCGTAAGTTTCTTAACTTATTAAAAATCGTTTTAATTTGGATTTTCAATTAAATATATTATATGTTTGTAAAATCCGATATTCTGGTGCTTATATAATAATTTATTATAATATTCAATTTTTGTTAAAAGCTTTTTCATCCGGAAGTTCTAATGAGTTCTAACTCAGTATAGAAGGTTTTAAATTGATTTTAAGGGTTTTAAATTGATTTTAAGTTATATGGGAGATAATAATTTTATCTCATACATTTTAATTTTAATTTATTGACAATAAAGCTAATCCACTATATTAATAATGGTTTAGAGTTCTAGAATATATACTATTGTAGATCCATCTTAATTTCGATCTATCATGTCTTCAGAGGGATCAAATCTTTCAAGGTGCAAGCCTCTTTTTTGAGCGCAAAATTTGAGGAAAGGTTTGCACCTAGAGAGATTTGATCCCTCATGGTGCTTGATAGATACAGCCTTAAGATGGATCTAGGGTGGTTTCATTCATGCATCGTCACACAAAATTTGTTGAATATATTATTCTGATCATTATATATATGATAAATATGTTTAAGATTAATCTATTTATTTTAATTTTATATTTTCTCAGTTTGTTGAGATGACATAGACTATAGACTCTTAATAACTTGAATGATGAAAAATGATGATTTTTTTTTTTGAATGCAAACTGACAATATAACATTGTTGAAGGATAGAAAATGTAAATAATAAGAATGTAATCAATTAGAAATAGTCTCATTTTGATCAATCTCAAACTATTTTTTTCTTATATTCTTATTATGACAGATGTTTGTTTTGTCATCTTTTCATATCAATCATATGAAAATGGTGGTTCAAATAATGGATCATTCAATTTTTTAACTCAAGCTATTCTAGTAAATGTTATGACTTCTCTCTCTTGCTCTCCAATATTAATACTAGTTTTCTTCAAAGTCAATCATTGTGACTTATGGAGTGTTAAACACTGACTAAGTTTCAAAAGTAGTTGTTTTCTATCACCTCAATTGAATGCAAAGTGACTAACAATGTTGAATGATGGAAAATGAGAATAACAAGAATGTAGTCAATTACACATAGTTTATGGTTTCAAGGAGTGAACATTTTAGTAAGTGAACAATTATTTAAGATGAAAATTCAAGTATTTTATTTATGTTTGATTATTTGAACACAGAAAGCAATGCATATAATGCAAGAAATCAAATAATATTAAAGATTAAGAACTACACAAAAATCATTGCATCGACTATAAACAATAAAAAAAGATTAGGAACCAACATCTACACTAAATTCAATGCATCTATTTTAGTGAAAATCCAAAATATTCATGGATTTCTAATTCCAACTTCTTTTACCTTTCTCAAAATCCTTCATCTTCCTCTATGGTTAATATTGTTCAATATTATATAATACAATATAATATATGTATGTGTCTCTTTGTCTCTCTTTATTACCCCCTCTCTCTCCCCTCCATCTTTGTGTCTCTCTCCTTCCCTCTCTCTCTCTCTCTCTCTCTCTCTCTCTCTCTCTCTCTCTTTCACACACACACACAATATGTATCTATATCCCCCTCCCTTACTTTCTATGTCTCTCTATTCTTCTCTCTTCCCCTCGTCCATATATATCTATATTTCCCTTTGTCTCTCCTTCTTTGTCTCTTTATCTCATCCCCAAAACATACACACTCTCTGTGCATATATATATATATATATATATATATATATATATATATATATATATATCCCTCTATTTTCTCCATTTATCTCTCTCTCTCTCTCTCTCTCTCTCTCTCTCTCTCTCTCTCTTTCCCTTCTCTCACACTCTCTCTCTCTCCATCATTCTCACTCTATGAGTTTCTTCTTCGCTCCCTCTCCCTCCATCTCTCCTTCTCTCTCTAAAGTCCTCTCTCTTCATTCATCTCTCTTCCTGTCTCTCCCACCTCCCTCTCTCTCTCTCTCTCCATCTCTATGTCTCCCTCTCTTTCTTCCCCTGTTCTCCCATTCTCTCTCATCTCCTTCTCTCGTTCGTCCCTCCTTCTCTCATTTCTCCCTAAATCTCTCTTCATATCACTCCCTCTCTCTCTCTCCACCTCTATCTCTATATCTATTTGTTCTTCCCTCCCTCTCTCCCCCCTCTAACTTGATATCTCTCTCCTTCCCTATCTCCTTCTCTCTCTTACCTCCTCTACCTCTTCCTTCCTTTCTCTCCCTCTCTCTGCCACCTCCCTCTCTCTCTCCCCATCACGCTCTCTCCCACCATCACTATCTCTCTCTCTCTCTCCACCCTCTAGCTCTATCACTAACTCCCTACATTTCTCCTTCTCTCTCCCCTTGTCTCCATCCTCCATCTTTTTGTCTCTGTCTCTCTCTCTTCCTTTTCTCTCCCCCTCTCTCTCTCCACTCTTTCTCTCTCTTCCCACCTTCTCTCCTCTCTCCCTCACTCTCTATCCATCTCTCCCTTATCACTCCCTCTCTCTCTTCACCTCAATCTGTGTATGTCTTTGTTCTTACCCCCTCTCTCTCTCCCTCCCCTGTGCTTTCTCTTTGTTCCTCCCTCTCCCACCTCCATCTCTCTCTGGCCCCAATCAGTCTCTCTCTCTCTCTCTCTCTCCACTTATATGATCGAGAATTGTCACTTTGAGTAATAAATAATATATGTAAGGTCTAATATAATGATACTTTAATTGAGATGATTATAATTATAATATATTTGAATAATATTAATCAATATTATTGATTATTATACCAATAATAATATAAAATAAATAACTTGTTAAATGAACAATATTATGCTAACGTTACATTATAGACATGCCAATTTCTTTTGATCAAATTGTTAGCTCTGTGCCTTGCATTTTTCATTTTGTATTAAATTTCTACATTTTGTATTTTACATTTTACATTACCTTACATTTTGAATTTTATATTTTCCATTACATCTTACATTTCACATTTTACATTTCTATATGTTTTAATATGAATATTAATTAAAGCATATGAAGCCAACATTTTTTTCATATCTTTTAAAAATTGTGTCTGACATCTGCACCAAAATATTTCAATTTTTTTGAGGGTGTTACTGAATTCTTTTGGGTTGATTGCATCATGATTGGCCTGGAAGATTGGGAATGGAAACCAAGTTAAATTGGGTTCTGATCCATGTTAAGGTTCTAGGAATAGGCATAGATTATCACATTGCCATATTGATCTTCTTAGACATCATGGGTTATGCAAAATTGCTGATATAAACAATCTGACTCAGACGACCCTCTAGCATCAAGGTTGTCTTTCTATTACATATCTATATTTCATGGAGGCTATTACATATCTATATTTCATGGAGGTTTTTCATGAGGAATAGCCTAACTATATGGATACCTTGTATTCATCTCAAATTCATCTAACTGACTGTGTTGGTTAGATAGTTTAGGCACACTCCCCCATGGTTATTATGATCCCAAATTAGGGTATATCCACTTAAATGTGACTTGACAAATGTTGATATTTCTTGGTGGTGGAAAGTATTTTTCATGTCAATATGGCCACAAAAATATCACATGTTAGTCTAGTGTATCATTAAGAAAATTGTCCCTACATGGGATATTATTGAGGGGATACAAAAGATTGGCCTTGGTTAGTGTGATCTTTACAAAGGTAGTGAGGAGTCTATTGAAAATCTATTTGCTAAATATCCTTTTACTAAGAAATTTTGGTTGGCATGTAGTGCTCTTCTTGATCTTGTATGTAAGTGGGAGGTTCTGTTGATTGTTTAGACTTGAAAAAATTAAGTCCAAAATAAGTCTACAAAATCCTTTCATGGCATTCCTCTTATTGTAAGTTGGGGCATTTAGATAGCTAAGAACCAAGCTTTGTTTCATAATATTCCATCGTATTCAGAAATGTTTCTCGCTGAATGCCTCATCTATAGTGACATTTTTTTTAATCAAAGGTGCCTTCCTATGGGTGGACAAGAGGACCTTGATGTCTCTATTCCCTAGGGTTATTTTGATGAGGCATCTCAATGTGATGAATTATGTTGTGGGGTGGGGGAGGGTGGTTTGTCTTGCATTTATCCAAGCATGATGCTTTTCATGTCAAGACGGGCCTTGGAAGAGGCTCAAACAAATTGGTAGAAGTGCTTGCTTGCAAATCCCTTATCGATTTTGCTCATGAGAATGGTTGTGACCAACTTCAAATTGTTGGTGACTCCTTATTTATTGTGAATTGGGTCAACAAGCTACAAAGATGCCAAAACATTTTACTTACTCATATATTGGAGGACCTTTAGATACATAATGTTTCTTTTATTTTCTTTACTTTCGTGCATATTTGCAAGGAACACAACAAAGCAACATATGGGTTTTTTAAGGAAAACCTATACATGGATCAGGGGTTGTGATTATTATATGAAGTCGTCGGGCCCGAGCATTTCCAATACTGCTATAGGCATTTTATGGATGTGATTGTAAATGATGTTCATGTTTGATTTTTGGGACCTTTTCATATCATCTTTTGGTTTCTTGACAACATTTTTTGCATGTATATATGTTATAATTACATGAGAGACTATTGCATATGATGAAAATATATCAATCTTTCCTTTTTTTATGATTATTAGATGAATGTATGGACTATATGATTAATTTACAACATAATGTACTTTTTGTTATTATGACCACTTATGGAACTAGGAAGTTTCCTAGTGAATACACTCATCGTAACGTATATATAAAATGTAATTTTTTTAATTTTTATGAATGAATTAGAGTTTTTTTCCAAGTAAAGAAATAACATTTAAATTTTTTTGACATACATAGTTCTTACATTACACCTAAACATCTCCCCTATACTAGGCTATAAAGTGCCTATTAGCATAATCATGTATTTTATTCAAACAATTTTCATTAGTACTATTTATAAAGTCAAGATATAAAATCTAATTCAAATAATACATGTCACCGTGGGTGATATAAAATGAATTTCATGGATGAATGAATTTAAAATTCACTCCTTGTAAGTTTAATTCAACAAGCTGTAAAGTTTAATAAATCATGTAAAAAGAAAAGCAATTTTGAAGTAGAATAAGATAAAAGGAAAAAAATATAAAAGTAACTTAAAGGAGAAAGAATAGGAGAGAAGATTTTGAAAAATGAGAAACCAAAGTTCATACTATTGGTCTTCCCATTACCCAACTTTTATATTTCTTTAAATAGGTTCATTCTCAAAGAGTATTTTTTTCAATAAGAGGAGGCACAAAGAACATAAACTGCATTGTAACCGAATATGGTCAAAATGAAGAATAGAGCCCCAACTAGAAGTTTGTTTTCTTATTATTGTTTTGAGGATAAATATATATCTTGTTTAATGAAATTTATATATAGTTTTCTAATGGGATTTTTTGAATAATTAGAAATCCATTGATGTTTTAATGGTAAAATGTGCTCCTATCTTATTCATATTAATAATTTGAGGATGTTAATGGGAAAAATTGGGAATGACCTCTTGCATTTATGATAACATTCTAAAAAATTATATCTGTGATTAATGGATACAAAGAACTATGTGATACCCACCGTCTAATTTTATTTGAGAGTTCAAACCTATAGCCAATTCCTTTATTCCTAGGTGATTATACACATAGGTGGTCATTTTATTTCATTTTTTAGTTAGATTTATTCTTCTAGACCACTTGCTCATTATTCAAGGAAAGATAACTATTGTTACATTGTTTTCATATTTCTTGGCATATTACTCATACAACAATTCATGTATTCATTGTTCACACATGTTATGTAAGACATACATAGCTATAGAAGGCACTCTAATTTCCTAGCAATTGTTAATAGCTAGTATGTGTTGATGGGAAAATTCTTTAGTGGATATAACTGGATGTGTATTGTTTTGCAAATAAGTTATGAACTGATCAAATTTAAAAGGTTACTCTTTATTTCATGCTAAAGTGTATATTTTTTTTTTTCCTAAACCCTATATTATGAAAAGTTAAAAAAAACTAGTATTCCAATTGACAAGAGTAAAACTAAATAAACATTTCAAAATACAATTATTTTAATTAAAATAACTATTTCATGTTTTTAAAATGTTCAAAATAACTGATGAAAAAAAAAAAAAATTATTAAATTTGAGAGATACTTATTTTCCTTGAAAAAATTTCAAAGTATTAAAACTATGTAAATCTTCAAACACAAGGTCATAATCAAACCTTTTGTGATGTCCGTATAAAATACTATTTGTTTAGTGTATATATATGGTGATCATGGGTTCACTCTATCAATTGTAGATTAATATAGCAAGCATATCATAATCCTATGTAACCCTAGGATATGTGTTTGTCCTAAATCTCATTAGGAAAGAACAAGTTGTCCTAAATCTTCAAGCTTTTGTTGAAGCTTCAGTGAGGGCACTGCTTTTTCACCTCATCACTCAAACCATGTCATAAATGTATGGCATAGTGGATTTAGAGAATAATCCCTGTTGCATAGATCCAATGATAACATGAATTATTTTACCTTCTCCACATCTTACATAAGAATCATATTGAAGCATTAAAAATGAATCATATTGAAGCATTAAAAATGTTACTCCAAGTGCAATATCCCCTCTATTAGGTAGTGTTATTTTTAATCACTATTGTTGATAAAAATGGTAGTGAAGCCATGATGATACATTGGATAAATTTTTGTAATTAAGTATTTTATTTATTAATAAAATAAATTCAAGGACGATTATGTACTTGGAAAAGGCACTCGAGAATTAGATTGGATAAATTCTTCCTGAAAATAATTGTAGAAAATTCTAGATAAGACTATGGGACGTGAGAGAAAAATCCCTTAGAAATGCTTAGCTGAAGAAAGATGGTAAGTTGGTTGCACTTAAAGAACCACAGGAGAAAAAGGCGGGCTTTAAAAGAAAAAGCATAGGCAAGAAAATAATAAAGCCCATAAAAGTAGGAGGCCGCTGAAATGGAAACAATATCGTGAAGAAGGGTATAAACTAGCCATAGAGGGGATCAATGGGGTTGTTGATTCTCTAGAAAATAATCTTAGCTCCGGTGTGTTGGACACCTAATCCTCTAAGGGTTAGTGTGGAAGCTGAACAACCAAAAATAGTGCAAGGGACCACTTGGAATATAAAACCAAAAGTCACTTCTATGTATTATTTATATGTATCATTGTGAATAAGATATGTAATCTCATGTTTATCATTCATATTTTACCTCCGCCATATATCTGTCTTACAAGATGTCAAAGTTTTAGTCGAATTTTTGCCCTGCTCTAATTTGAGGCACTTGTGTGACTCTGTGAATGTGATCTCTACCTTCCTATCGCCTTACTTTTTGTGAGAACTGCCATTATTATTCTTGCCGCACGTTGTCCCACTTCCTTCCTTAATTTTCAATTTGCGGACTTGCACCAGCCAATTTCAAAATTTGCCCAACCAAGTGGTGTCTTCAAAATTCGAGAAAAAACAACTACTAAGGAGCAACTTGCGTTCAATTACGCCTTTCATTTCAGAATCACTCTCTCAGGCCGACTTACACTATCCCTCTGCATAGCGATATTACACTATCAACAACAACGTGAATGTTTCCTCCCTCGGCCCTTCCACATTTTGGCTTTCCATCACACCTGTGCAACCGAGTCGACGACGTATACACTCTGCTCCATTTTTCAACTCACACCATATTGCTTCGCCTTCCACTTGGTCTCCACTCCCCTCTGCTCCTATATGCAAATCTGTAACAGAAGGCGAGGTAATCTGGAGCAAGTACTAAGGCTTTGCCGAAGATTTTAAGGGGTGAAATGGCGGTGAACCTGCCATGGCCGAGAAGAAGATCAGGGGCAGAGTAATGACAGAGTGTTGCGTGCTTTATTTTGAGAGTGAGTTTCAGCTTTGGGAAGGAAGGCGCAAGGGTCACGCAACTTATTTGAGACCCTACCTCCATCACTCTCAACAACACTGACCACCATTACTACATCTGTGTAGTTTCTGGCCACTATATCGCCGGCCAGAAGGTGAGTAGCTGCTCACAGTAGTTTGCCATCGTCAGCTCCTATGTCTCCTCCAGATTTAGCAGATTTACTAGTCACAATCCTCATATCCTGAGTTAAATGGCTTGAATGGCTGTCAAAGGAGTATAAAATTTGGAACGGTGAATTTGAATGCATTAATTATTTACGTTCATCAAATCTGTCATATGACTAGGTTCATCAAATCTGCATATGTGTTGAATAGGTTGCTGAACAAAACATCAAGTTGGAATACATCAATAAAAAATAGAAAATTGTAGATATATTTACAAAACCTCTTCCATGAGAAGAATTTGAACACTTTCGCCAAAATAAGGGGTTATTTCTCTTGCATCACATTAAAGAAATGAAGAAAGGAGGCAGTATGATAAGGGGAGCAACATGATAGAGGAAGAAACATGACAGGGGGAGTCTATTGACATCGCATTTTCCATTTATGTCAAAGGGGAGGAAAATTTTGAATATTTTGATCAATGACAAAGGGGGAAATTGCTAAACTAGTTTGTCATCAATGTCTTTATGGCAATGGCCAGAATGGGAAATTCTCTAGGGTGCTAGATGACTTCTCTTACCTCGAGTGATCTTAATGGATAATGAAGAAGACCACTCTTGGGGAAGGACCAGTCACATTAAAAATATTCTCTCACCTCCTTAAAGGTTGCATCTCACCAAGAGGACTACACCATTCTTTAGAGGATAATTCTTTTCTAATGAGCTATTATTTAGCCTGAAACTCCAAGTAACCTAAGGGATATGAATTTTTTAAGAAAAGAATGTTATTCTCGATAGTAAGCCAACCTATAATTTGTCTCTCATGTCGGCCTGCCTATAGGAGACATGTCTTTTCGCATTGGCACCAAAAACACTATATATATGGGTGCTTGGACATCACTTTAATTATGAAGTCTTCAGTGACAAATATAGAGGAAGATAACTGCAGTTCACAACTCATGAATTTGAAGGAAGAAGGTGTATAAATGAAGAAGGAAAGACCACGAATATATATAATATTATTATATTGATATTATATATATGAATTTATTTGTTAAAAAACATTAGCACAATTATATAATTTTAATAGATGGTAAATTAGCATCAAAAACGCTTACAGTAGTATACATTATATATTGAAATTAAATTAAATTATAATTATATTATTATTATAATTATAATTATAACATGAGTGAAACATATATCTATAGTTTAATGATGTTTGATTTTTACTCAGAAAACAATGGAAATTCTAACACAATTTTGATAAAATTAGGTGTTTTTCTTTTTGCAAATCCAATATACAAGAGTCAAACTTCAATATTTCGGGTTCCTAGGGGTTTAGATGGCGTTGAATCCATTTCCACTCTCAAAAACATGATTCAAGCAGTCTTATCACGTTTTTTTGAAAAAAAAAATGGTTGGATTTTAGTGTGATATTCACACCTAGATAAACAACTCCAAACATATATACATTTGGAAAAAGAATGTAACTAGATTCTTAACCATTGAGCTTCACCCACTTTTACCATAAATATTCTCAATTTCTAGGTAGGCTTGGTTATGATACCATTGGCTAATACCACTTCCTACTAATACAATATGTCAAGAAATACAAAACTCGTGTTCATATAACACATGTGCATATGGAAAATTTTTAATTAATTAATTTAATTAGAATGCTAATTACTTTTGAGATAAATATCGACTTTTTATATTGTAGAGTTGAGGCTTCTATGATCCATATCAGTATTAAGAAGAAATTTTCATTGAACATCACATCATAATTCATTTGATGACGGGTTTCATACCAAGTTCGGACAAGTTGAAGAACCAGACCATGGAAGCAGTTTAAATAGAGAGAGAAGATCACCCAACGATTATATTTTACCAGGAAATTGAAGTGGACCGTGGGACAGGGATAGGGAGATTTAATTAATTCAAAGGTTAGTTTTATTAAATTTATTATTATATTTGATTAATTTAACTGTTTATATTTAATGAGATATATTATTAAAGCTATATATAAGAATACAAACTAATATTTATTAAATAAATAAAATTGCTAATTAAAGGCTCACCTACTTAGTTAGAGTAAAATTATTCTAAAGTTATTAGTTCTTATTCATTCTTATTAAAGTTATAAAGGAAACATCATTCTTTGAATTCTTGTTCATTGAGGTGAGACTTATTATACTAACTATTACATTATATTAATAACTCACTAGGTCTTAATCTTTATATAATCAATGAGTGTAATAGATTTATTATTAATGCTAAATCCTTATAAATAAAAATTAGTATTAAACTTTTCTTCATTCTTTAAATTTTTCTTTACATTAGTTATTACATTATACCCAAAATTAACTAAGTCTTAATTTAACTTTATATAATTAATGAGTATAAATTAATAGAATTATTATTAATGCTAAAGCAATATAAATTAATATTAAATTTTTCTTCATTCTTTAATTTTTCTTCAATAAGGAAAACTTATTATATTAACTATTACACTGTACCAATAATTAACCAAGTCATAAATTAACTTTATATAATTAACGAGAATAAAATAATAGATTTACTAAAAAAAAAATTGAAAATTGAAGGGTCTAACAAAATCAAAAAGGGGCAATTTCTTAATTAAAAATACTGAGAAAGAAGATGGCAGTTTCTAATTAGATAAATCCACCAATGAATATACATTAATTTAAATTAAAGTAAAAATGGATAATTGGTATCATTCTTTAAAATTCCTTTATTACGGTAAAAATGTTGCGTTAACAATGCTAATTACCAAGGCTAAAAGGATTCTTACTACCTTTATAAATGGATATCTTATTACAAGAAATGTTAAAAGGGTAAATAATTATTATAAGCAAAGAGCAAAGAAGGGATAAAGGATAAAACAAGGACAAAAGACAAGAGAATATCATAATAAATGAACAACACAAGGGGTGGGGGCAGGGGCGGAGTGGGGGCAGGGCAAGGGCAGCTAAGAAGAAAGGGCAGGGATCCAACATCTCCTAATCTTACAGCCATCATCCCTGTTGAGATTGCTTGGCCTTTTTTCAATTTCTATGGCCCCCCTCAACTTCCAGTGATGAAAAGGGGCAATCTTCGCAATAACATGGGCCTCCTCAATGCATACATGACGCTTAGTTTTTTCGGTGTGTTCTTCTAGGGTGGAAGACTTGGTCCTCCCATGTTTTATGTTAGTTGAGTGTTCATGAATACTTTGATTAATAGAGCGCCCAGTCTCACCATTATAGGGAGTCCCACAGGAACAAGGAATTACATAGACACATGTCATGTCCATGGGGTTGATGGGGTCTTTAACAGATCTAAGAGAGCCATAGATGGTGTTAAGGGGTCTAAATGAAGGGGCACATTATGCCTCCTAAGGATTCTCGCAATTTTATTAGTGGTCCCCTGGATGAATGAGAGATGAACCCCTGAGACCCTATCCTTAGGGTATTTCTTAACTTTGGCACCTTAGCTGGCTTTAAGGAAAGCTTCCAGATGTTGGTGCCTGGTGTAATCATTATTAACAAAAACATTAAGGACATGGGATTTCTCCTTCTCAAGGTTCTTCACATCAGAGATTCTCAACGCACGAGTCGCTAGCGTGTTGAGAACACCCAACTTTTTAGCAGGGAAATGATGAGAGTTGGCATGAAGATATTTCTCAGTATGAGTTTTCCTCCTAAATACTTGGTGGGAGAAAGAACTGTCAACATTTATTGAAATGAGAACATCCAGGAAAGGAAAACAAACATAAACTTCTTGCTCCATGGTGAACTTAATAGAGGGGGATTGATTGTTGAGATGCTGGAAAAAGAGATTTAACTCCACCTGGCCATGAGACTAGATGACACCAATGTCATCAATAAATCTTTTCCAAAGCCTGGGCAAGAGCTGCGCAGAGGCCAAAGCCTTGGATTCAAAGTCTTCTATAAAAATATTAGCAACCACCGGGGACAGGGGTGAGCCCATGGAAACCCCGCATGTCTGTTCATAGAATTCACCTTCGAAGTTGAAGAAAGTAGAGGTGAGACAGATTTCGACTAAATGAGCGGTATTGGGATTGGTGAGGCGGTAGATGGCTTAAATGGCCTCCTTTATAGGAGCGCATGTGTAAAGGGAGACCACATTGAAACTCACAAGAATGTCATCAAGGTCGAACTTTATGCCCTTAAGCTCATTGACAAAAGATGAAGAGTCTTTAACGAATGACTCTATGAGGCCCAAGGGGTCTAAGCCTCGAGGCTAGGAATTATCTTACTATTGCTAGAATATTTTAGAATATTTTGTGGAGTTAAATCCCTGCCATCCTAATAATTATTGATAATTAAATAAGAAATTTGAAAGAACTATTTCAAAATAAACGCACCTATCAGTATAATTAGGATTTTCAAATAAAAAAATTAATTGAAACAAATTTTAGCATATTTCATTTCTCATATGTTTTTCCTTGCTTTTTCTATTGCAATTTATTGTTTATTAAATTTTTATTTTTAAAAAAAAAAAATATTTACATTTTTTTAATTCTTTATATTAATATATATAGTTAATAAACTAAAAAAAGTTTATAATCAATACATAAACTTAATAAGAGTGCTTGCTTTCATTGAAAATTAATAAAATTAAAGCTATCTAGCTCATTCTATTCTAAAAATTTGAAAAACTGAAGGTACAACATTAAGTAATTACATTATTAAAAGTTATTTAATTAACCTAGGCTCAAATTATTTTTGGTATTGAAATTTAATTAAGTATAATAATTTTTTGTTGAGGATATTAGATTATGATGGTTTGAAACTGCTACTTGGGTTGATAATGAATCCCCGCAGTAAGATTGAAACATTGATAATATAGTGTCTTGTGGTTCATCATAATTATGAATGGTAAGTTTGAAACATTGATAAACAAATTCTCAATAAAACTTTCATACGAAAAGTACACGAAAAGTGTGACTAAATATAATAGAATGAATATATAAAATAAAAATAAAAATAGATTATATTTAAATTGGATTTATGTCGATTGAGTTTTTTTTCTTAAATACTTATTTGTTTTATAGATATATAATTATTTAATTTTTATGTTTATGGAATGAAAGTATGAGAAATGGAAGTACTTCCTTACATATTGCGGACAGTAAATGGGATAAACTATTGACATTGATTACAACTAATAACAATAAAGATTCAAATAACTAATAACAATATTAAAGAATTTCACATTTAACTTGATTATTTAAATTAACTATATGTTTTTTAATTATTATAATATTTTATTAATTTTATTATAATATTTAATATTTTTAAATAATTGAACTCTTAAAACTATATGTTTTTTAATTATTATAATATTTTATTAATTTTATTATAATATTTAATATTTTTAAATAATTGAGAAAAAATTATTTTAATAAATTAAATTAAAATTTAAGAAATTTTTAAGTTCAACTAAATTATATTTATTACATGTCATTGAAATTGCAACATTAAATTATCATTCATATATATATGAAATTCGACCATTTAAAATTCATGGTATTTATGATATAAAAATTTAAATGATAATTTTAAAAATATTTATTTTTTTATTTAAAGCTAAATTTAAAAAGAAATTACTGTTTAGTTTTGATAATTAAATTGTATATTATAAATATTTAGTATTTTCTGTGGACATTTCATCTATTATTAATGTTAAATTTAACGTGTAAAAATTTAAAAATTGTGTGTTTGATGATAAATAAAATATTTACTCCAGCATTTTAACTTTTCATAATCTAATTCATAATTTGTATTGGAATAAACCCAACATCTAATTATGCACAAACATGTATTCAATAAATAAATTTGATCGGATTAAAAACATTTTTTAATATATTATATATATATTATTTTAATTAATATTAAAAATAATTAATTAATTTTAAAAAATAAAATAAAATTTATTTGAAAATTATTAATTAACTTTCGTTATTTAATAAAAAAAACTAATATGTACAATTCAGCAATCATAGTTATTTTTGGTTGCTGGAAAACGAAATAGTAAGATAATTTATTTTTTTATAAAATTTTCAATTTAATAAAAATAATAATATGATGATGTTGATGGTTAATGTCCACTGAGACCAAACTTTGGTCTATTGGACCTAAAGAAATGAATTATTTAGTTTGATTTAAGATTTTATTCCTATGCTCAAAAAGCTTAGAGAGAAGTCTTCCGAGCTCACTATATTTTTGACATCGTAAAAGTCAACTTTGGTCTAACGAATAATTTAGTTTGATTTAAGATTTTATTCCTATGCTCAAAAAGCTTGGAGAGAAGTCTTCCGAGCTCACTATAATTTTGACATCGTAAAAGAAAACTTTGGCCTGTGGGACCTAAAGAAACAAATTATTTAGTTTGATTTAAGATTTTATTCCTATGCTCAAAAACCTTGGAGAGAAGTCTTCTAAGCTCACTATAAATATTACATCATAAAAGGCTAGGAAGGTTAGTATTGCAACAAAGAATTTGAAACTAAGATCTAATGTGGTTGTACACGGGGCACTCTAAGAGGAAGTGATTTTCATCCTCGATGTTCGTATTCTCACAGAGATGGCAGAACCTTTCCATCCATGGTGTTTTAGGAACTGCCCAACGACTCGTTTCACTATGGAGCTCATGAGAGTTCGTTCTAATCTTGGCTATATTAATTTTCCTCTTTGAGGTAGTTAAAACAAAGAGATACTTTTGATCTTCTAGGGTGGGGTTGATGACCTCCTTATAATATCTTAATTTTCTTTTAGCTTCTAAATCTTTCTCACACCACATTTTTTCTTTGAACTTAGAAGTAACAATATTTTTAATGTTATTAATGTTTTGCAATGCAACATTCTCGTCCATCTCCCAATTGTTTAACTAGACCCTAGTGTCTTTATACCATTTTCTACTACTACTATATAAATTAATATTTCATATAAAAATTTGTATTTATTATTAATATTAATAAATATATTAGAAAAGTAAGACTTAGACTAGTAACATGCTATTCATCAATGTTAATTAAATAAAAGTTTTAAAATGAACAAATTTGATAATTAATATAATATTGAAATTCCATCCTTTCCATGTTATAGTACCTTCTTTTTATGTAAACATAAAACATTTCAATTTTCTTCTTTTATAAATAATTTATTTTTAATTATTTTTTTTTTAATCAAATAAAAATTATATAATCATATATCAATTATATATATATTTTTAAAATCTTAGTTTACTTTATTTTTATAATTAAATATATATTTAATATATAATATTAAGTGTCTAAATCGGATTATGGTCAAATATCTCTGGTTTTGTTTAACTAATAATAACAAACTCTACCTTGTCATGTTGGACCATATCTCCCTTCCTAAACGACTGGGTGGCTGGCGGATATTGAATATGAGGAGATTTGGTTAGGCTTTACTGCAGAAGTCACTATGGAGGGGTTTATTTGGGAATGGCAAATGGGGTATGATCTTAAGACATAAGTATCTAAAGGACCACGAGTTTCCTGTCTGGATGTATTGGGATCGCATCAGGCTCAGCCATTTGCCTGAGTTTAATAAAAATCAGTAAATGTTTTTTGCAGAATCTAGCTTGGAAAAGGGGTTCTAGACATCAGACTATTATTGGAATGGACAACGTACTGGGCACAGAATGTGATAGTCATATATCAGATGGCTTTATACATTGTATCAATAGTCGTGGGATATTCTTTTGGAACTAGGTCATTTCTGAATGGCAGGGTCAATGTCCACTATGGAAACGAGCGTGGGAACTAGGCTTGGATAGGCAGATGGCGTGAGAGTGGAAGCAGATTATTACTGGCATGAATGTTTTAGGAGTATGTTGTGAGGTAGATGGGGACAAGATTGCATGGATAGGCAAGATGAAGGAAGGTGGCATTATGGTCGTTGATGTATATAACACTCTCTATTACCAGGTGTTATAGACATATTTGGGCACTGCAACCCCAATCACATATGTCCATAAAGAAAGGGCTTCTAAACCCCTAAAAGTGTTGTTTCATACCCTAAAGGAACAAGGTCAACTGATTACATCATTTCCTAGAAGTTCTCCCTGAAAAACTACTCAGAACTGGTCAAAACTGGACCATATAGACTGCTCCATGTTGAGGGTGCGATGCATCTCACCTGTTACACATGGGGGGTGTGATGCATACTAAAAATCCCTTCTGTATGTTGCGATGACGAGAGCAAACAAATGGCAGAAGCAGTTTGCTAGGTGGAAACTCAAAGAATCTTCTAGAAACTGCTCATATGACACTTGCCTCTCTGAATTCGCCCAGGGATGAGTAAGAGATCATAAAATCTCCAAGTGGAACCAAGAACTATTAGTGAAATGACACTAATCAAAATCCCAGAAGCTGACTCACTCTCTTGAAAACATCTATATATGGATCCCTCATCCTAAAGATCCGGAGGCTGGAATTTCGTAATTTCTAAGGAAGTGTTGTTGGTTTCTCTTTGAAGACATTGTATTGTTGGTTGATCTTGCTTTGCATCAGGTGAAGAGGACTCTCATGCTGGTAGGATGATGCTGGATCAGACAGCTTGGTTTTAATCCTCTCTTCTACAACTTCTATCAATAAAGCTATTTGAGTTTTCCTCCATATGCTTGTATATCTCTAAATCTTGTATTTGTATATGCATTTATATGGTTAATGTACATTTAATCCTACATTGTTTATGGATATAGATCTGTATGCTTTGATGGTATTTTGTTGCTTTGACTCTATAGGTGTTCTTTGAAGTGGGACAGGTGAGAAAGGACTGGCGAAAGCTCTATCAAAGGAGAGAGGAAACAAGCAAGGAGACTAGCGAAATACTGAGGTTGGTACTCTCTGATTCTCTCTCATTTATATCTCATAAAGGAAAACACAAGTAACTTTAGTTTGTTTGTTTCTAAGATAGCTACCCGTCTTAATGGGACTAGCAACTCTGAATGCAATAGTTTTCCCGATAATAAAATGGCGACTCCACTAGGGAGAAAATAGTTTGTTTGTTTTGTTACTGTTGTTTGCTTTATAAACCACAGAGAGAGCCTGAAGTTAAGCTAGTTAGCCTTCGAACTGCTTTTGCTATGCAACTACAAAGTAGATCAATGCTGCTTCAGTTAATCTCTGGGTTGGTTTATTAACTGAACATCTGACTTGAAAACATCCTAAGTGCCCTGGTGGTAGCTCAAATAAACTCATTATATCAGCCCCTATACTTTGTGTTTACTTCAATCATTAGCTCAACATAAATCCCTGAACTTAGCTGCAAACTGTGAGTGAAAACCAAGCTCAGTTTCGTCCCTAGACCATCGCACTGTCTCTCATTGGCAATATGGATGCATCGCACCTCCTATATGTTGCAAGTGAGATGCATCCCTGTTTCCCTTTGTTACAGGTGCGATGATTGACTAAGATTGTTTCTGCCTCCAGATTTTGATTTTTCTTCATTGTCTTCAGCTCTATTCAGTAGTTTTGCTGTCTATGATCAGTACATCACTATTGAAACCTTCTTCCTTTACATTATTAAGCCTCCATTGATAAGGAATTGTGAATTTTTTTAATGTATTTTTCATCATTTACAGTCCTCCTTTGCAAACAGTAGCTTAATCAAACTGTCGTCTTTTGATTTGAAAGTGGACTCGCAAGTGTCGTTTTCAATCAAGAAAAAGAGTGTTGTAAAGTCTTCCTCTTTTAGATAGTCGATTACACTTTTTCCATTGCATTTGATTTGAATTAATAGTATTTCAAGTGTCGAAAGCAATTTTAAATTCAAAATCGCAAAGTGTCGTCTTAGTCTTCCTTTCGTTTTTTGAATTCGAAATCGCAAAGTGTCGTCTTAGTCTTCCTTTCTTTTTTTGAATTCGAAATCGCAAAGTGTCATCTTAGCCTTCCTTTCGTTTTTTGAAGAGAAAATTGTTAGTATTGTCACTTTGAAAGAAGATAGTTCAGATCTGTACTTAGTTTTCTTTTGTCATTCTCACATTAAGGAAATTGAAAAACAATACATGCATGTGCATTTGCATTTAGACTGCATGTTGAAATTGATTTAGGAAAAGTGCATCTAGTGTGTGCTCTCTGCTCTATGTTGAAAGAATTTCATTTCTCTTTCCTTAGTAGCTAGAATTTTCATTGCAAAAAGAAAGTAAATGACTGTTTATCATCTTAGATTGCATATTTAGGAATTTTATATCTACATCACGCGATGAACCTTAAAGGCAAACTTCTTAAGAAAGATCAACTGTAAAATAAACCTCAATGAACATAAAAACGCTTTGGAACCTAACACACAACATTTAGAAGTCTAGGCTAGAGACGTATTTCGGCGTCGCAAAGCCTGGTAACTATCGCTTTCATCGTAGGTTGGGTGATTCCTCCTATTTGAGACGACAAGTGCCAGTACGGACTTGTGCTCCCACCTACCGTCGAGTATATATTGGGAGACCACAATAGGCTACATACTTTATCCTTAGGAAGCTGCATCTGGCGCCCTATCGATCGCAATGCACTGAACACAGCATTAGGGAAGATTGACTGTCGTACCGTAAAAAGTATTCTGCAGTTTTGCGATTGGTTTGATAATGCCTCTGTCTAGATTTTCAGAGAAGTCACTTTCGTTCCTTTTCAGACTCCTTAAAAGAAAAGGTCCATCTGAGCACTTGTCACTTTAGGCTCATTAAAAAGTGAAGGCGACTAGAGTCATCTTTAGCTTTTTCTCCACTCTTAAAAATTGAAAAAGCAAGTTGTGTCAAAGCATCATAAAATTTATTTTAATCGGAATAACGTCACTCTTCCCTTGTTGGTCTTAGGTTGAGAAAATGGAGTCTACCAATCAAGGATTTCCCCTCGAGGGAAATCCTAGTCCTTTCTCCTCTTGGGGAGATTTTGGTGCTCCACACATGTCTACATTGTCCCTTCTAGGACTCACAATTGGTCTACCAGTATGGCTTTTCTTGACCTCTGTCATTCAAAACACCACAATTCCTTAGCAAACAAATCAGCAACTAGATGATCCTGAAGTAACTCCCCCACCTTCTACTTCATTTGTTTCTCCCTCTCCTTCTTCCTCTTCGCTTGGTGAAGCTAGTAACGCTAAAAACCAAGTAACTGAGAAGAAAAAGAAAGAGAAGGAGAAGAAGAAGAAGAAGCCAACAACGAAATGGGGCAACCATGCATCGTCTGGCGAAAATCCACAAACTGCACCATCCAAACCTAGATATTCATGTGTCATTTGCAAGGGAGACTACTATCATCGAGATTGTCCCTGCATCCCAGGGACTGTTCTCCCCACTTGCACAATCCGGTGTCTTCAACCTCTGACGATCATGTTGAGAGCACACCGTCAACTAGTGAAAACGAAGTCAATGGAAAGAAAGGAAGATCTAAATTTCCTTGTAGACTGTGTGAAGGCAATCATGCCCTCCACCGTTGTCCTTTCCTCGACGAAGCTAAAAGAGTCTTGGATAACCATTCTGCTTCACCACAACGACTTCCTCTTGGATACAAGAAACTCTTGCCGAGTCCATCGCTAGTTTAAAATCCGACTGACACACCATTGTTGTCGGTCGAAGCACCTATCATTGAAGATAAACCCTCTGAGTCCACACCGGACCAAAGTCAACAGGTCGAGACGGCAGTCGACTTAGCCTTGTCTTCAGAAGATCCACCTTCAGATGATACTGTCACCAAAGAGAATGAGAACTACGTCGTTCAAATTCTTTTCGTCAACACAGAATCCGATGAACATGGGGGCAATCTACCCATTCCTTTACCGCAGGAAGGAAGTTCGTCAGAGATTTATCCGACCATTTATTCAGTCCCTCCTCCAAGTAATCTACTCGTTTCCTTCTATTGGAATCTACTAGGGAGACCCTGCCTACCATCTAATGTACCATTCCGAACCATAGTACAAGATTACTAAATGATCATGGTTGGTACTATCATAGATGAAGGGGCTTCTGTGAGTATCCTTTCCTCAACTGCTTGGAAAGCACTTGGTTCGCCATCGCTTCTGCCTGAGATTCGAAATCTAACAGGCTTCAACAAAGGAACCAGTCGACCGTTAGGGATCCTTCCAAATTTGCCTATAACATTGAGAAGGAAAACCGTTCATCTAAACATGATGTTAGTCCAAGGGCCTCTAGATTACAGCCTACTCCTTGGGCATGACTACATTTATAGCATGGGAGCTATTGTTTTCTCACTCTTTCAAGTGATGTGTTTTCCGCATGAAGTTAGAGTGGCCCACTTAGTTGACCAGCTTTCATTCCTTGGTTCAAACAAAACTATTAGTCAAATTCCATCCCTAACTGGTCTTTTTGCACAAGGAATGTCTCATCAATCTCCAGTCTATCCACCTGATGAGCGCGAGTGATTCGGTGATTGTGACTGAAATCCAGGAGGAATGCACCCTGGTCTACTTCGGCAGGAAAACCCCAGATATAAAGTAGGTTTCTGCGTAGGATATATGACTAGTCTGATACCCCTGTCCATTCAGGAAAATGGATTTGGACTAGAAAAGGATTCCCCCATCAAAGGTTATGTGATTGGCACTGACAACAGTCACCCTTTGTCCATTTCGATGGACAAGGCCAAGGAAGTGTTTTGTCTGCTATGCGGATGGAACAATCTTGCTAATGCAAGAATTTCCGTATGGTAACCTGGAAACTCTACTTTATACCTGGGGGCATGCAAACCTTTTTGCATGCAAGTGAAAAATGACCTTTTATTTTCTTAGTTTGTAGACTCTCAACCCTTTAAACTCGTAGGTTGGTCGTTCCTAGCTTGCATACAGAAGGCTCTGGAGAAAAGTTTTAAATGGGGCAAGCTCCCTAAAAATTGAACCTATCGATGAGACATCCTTATTATATGACTGGCACAAGTAGTTTTACACAAAGTTCAAGCTCGTTAAAAAATAAACCTAGAAATAAGCTCATTAAAAAATGAACCCACCTTCGGTAAATAACCACTGCGATGGCATAATTATTAGCTTTTGAATCTTGGTTGTGTTCTTACCATCATCTCCAATGTTTTTTAGCCGATCATACGCCTCCATTTGATTGTTTACCCTTTTGAGGAACAACTACAACGAGTGATTCTACTAGCCACCTTCTTTACACTGTCGTGATTGAAAAGTTCCAAACCTTACCTGGAACCAATTGCTATCTAAAAACATCACTCGTTCCTCAAAAAACGAGTCTCCTTTAAGCTCTTTTCATCTGACTTGTAAAATATGAAAAGATTGCTAAGCAATTGGCCTCTCCAGCTTATTAAAGCGATCGGAAGTGCCATCCCTCCTCTAGATTTTAATCTTTTTGGACCTGAGGGATCATTACACAAAAATATCGAGCGCTTGTCTTGTTCGGCTTGTTAAAACTATCGAAAAGTCATCCCTTTCGTATTATTTTATACTTTTTTGTACTTAAGGGATTATATTACGAAAAAGGACTACTGGAGTTGCCTTTACATATCTTTTTAGACTCTCTAAAATTGAAAAGGACTAAGTTATATTTGTCTTTAAGCTCATTAAAACAATATCGACAAACTTGTCCATGCAGACAAGAGCAAGTTTCACTGTCGCTAGGCTCGTTAAAACATAGTGACAGAATTACCCGAAGGGAAAATTATAGAACAAGAAATATGTTATCCTCCTCAAGCTTGACAAAAATAAATAGGTACTGGTGAGTAATGACTGGGGAAAAAGGGAAGAAAACTTGAGAAACTTCATTCGTAGCAGGTCGCTCTTGAACATGACACTTTCAAGATTGAGTCGGGTTGGGTTATTCCGTTCACCGGTCATATCACCATTGGTCCGGTGCACCATCCATTTTGGGGTTAACACTACCAATCCATTTCATGTCACCGATATGTTCAAGAGAAGTCGCTCAGAGAATTCACCAACCCAACTAACGCCTCATCCGCTTCACTCTCCATTTTTCATGAACGCCACCCTGAACCTTATATCATCAGATCGTTTTCACCTCTACAAAATCATTTGTTCCGTTCCGTGTCGTAGATGTGGGATTCATTAAGGCCCTCCTACGATGGGTCACTTCTTGTCGACATCAGCTCATTATCCAAGAAGTTGAATTAGGAACAACCTTTTCAGTACTTTGAAGCTTGCATGCCTCAATGGCAAGTTTCTCACTTCCGGCGATAGGTTTACATCAATGGCCTTCGACCGAAAGATTTTGCGTGGTGTTTGACATCAACTCATGTATTCACACCACATGAATTGTACTGCAGTACCTTGAGGGTCATTATCATTATCGGTGATTCCTCTCGCGCCTGTTAACAACTTAAATCATTGGCTAGTAATCAAGCGATGTCTTTCCATGTTCGACATCAGAACATCTTTTCACATGGATCAACTTGTACTTCGGGCGAAGATTGAACGAGTTTGAAGACCCCGGATCTAGTTTCATCCATACGGGCTGTGATATATATTTAGGAAAATAAAAACATCAAATGTACATCATAGTTGCACAGATAATCATCCAAACTAAGGGACGATGGCTCTACTAGAATCATCAGTTTGCCACACAGACGTTTGTTTGTCTTATGTACATGAAAATGAATTTATAAAGCTGAGCATGGGAATGCTCGCCTCAGCTAGATCATGAAAATATTATGAAGATAATGTATTGTATTGTATCTTATTACAGGTCACCTTCTAGTTTGAAAAACCTTTGATCCTCATGATAAAGCATTTCACCCGACATCAGAAGATTTACGACCTCATGCTTTAGGGGGGAACTGTTATTGACATATTTGGGCACTGCAACCCCAATCACATATGTCCATAAAGCAAGGGCTTCTAAACCACTAAAAGTGTTATTTTGTACCCTAAAGGAACAAGGTCAATTGATTACATCATTTCCCAAAAGTTCTCCCTGAAAAACTAGTAAGAACTGGTCAAAACTGGGCAATACGGACTGCTCCACGCTGAGGGTGTGATGCATCTCACCTGTTACACATGGGGGGTGCGATGCATACTAAAAAGTCCTTCTGTAGGGTGTGATGAGCGAGAGTAGACAAATGGCAGAAGTAGTTTTCTAGGTGGAAACTCAAAGAATCTTCTAGAAACTGCTCATGTGACACTTGCCTCTCTGAATTCGCCCAGGGATGAGTAAGAGATCATGAAATCTCCAAGTGGAACCAAGAACTATCAGTGAAATGACACTAATCAAAATCCCAGAAGCTGACTCACTCTCTTGTAAACATCTATATATGGATCCCTCATCCTAGAGATCCAGAGGCTGGAATTTTGTAATTTGTAAGGAATTGTTGTTGGTTTCTCTTTGAAGACATTGTATTGTTGGTTGTTCTTGCTTTCTATGAGGTGAAGAGGGCTTTCATGCTGGGAGGATGATGCTGGATCAGACAGTTTGGTTGTAATCCTCTCTTCTACTACTTCTATCAATAAAGCTATTTGAGTTTTCCTCCATATGCTTGTATATCTCTGAATCTTGTATTTTGTTGCTTTGACTCTACAGGTGTTCTTTGAAGCGGGACAAGTGAGAAAGGAGTGGTGAAAGCTCTATCAAAGGAGAGAGGAAACAAGCAAGGAGACTAGTGAAAGACTGAGGTTGGTACTCTCTGCTTCTCTCTCATCTATCTCTCATAAAGGAAAACACAAGTAACTTTAGTTTGTTTGTTTCTAAGATAGCTACCCATCTTAGTGGGACTAGTAGCTCTGAATGGACACTAGTTTTCCCGATAACACCAGGAGGTCCACAACACTGAGGTATGTTGGTTCTACAAATTCTTGAAATCTAAAAGCCCCATTAAGATCATTCTTTTTCATTTTTTGGTTTGGAAAAACAAAAATCTAACATGGGAGAACCTTCAGAAGAGGAATTGGTGGGGGTCGGGGATTTGTGTGCTATGTAGGAAAGCGGAGGAGGAAAATACCAATATTTTTCTAAAATGCCCTATGACTGTACAGGTTTGGAGTAATCTTGGTAGTTTCATTGGTTTCCCCTATAACCAATATGACAACATTATTGTATGCTTGCGTTGGTGGAGTAAACAAAATCCTACATGGCAGAACATCCCCCTTATTCTTTTCTGGGAAATTTGTGCATGGCGTCACACAATTACTTTTGAAAATTATAGAGAAAATGATATGCAGGGGATGGAACACATTATAATGTGGTATACATTTGGAAAACAACATGACACAAGGTCTAAGAAGATCATTCACAAAAAGGCAGGCCCTAGAATGGAGCACTCAACTGAATTTTTTGATGGTACGGCACAAAGGAACAGATGTGGTTTGTGGTTTTTGGATTTCTATATAAAAGGAGCATGAATTCTAGGTCCATTGGCGTGCTTGCAGAGTTAAGAATATGAAGGCCGAAGCAACGGCTCTATGGGGTCTTCTCTGGTTCTCACGGTATCTTAACATCTAATTGTTATTGAGCATGTTATGGATTGCAAAAAAGTAAACCAACCATTGCTCCATGGATGGTGCTATCAAATCGAGAATCTTTGGGCCTCTTTCAGAGACTCAATGATTATGCATATTGGATGAGACTTCAATCAAAATGCAGATCACTTATCAAACAAGAGGCTACAATATGCTTTGGATGGGATGCACATTGAAATCAACTGGGAGATAACATAGTATATGTCAGGGTGCTTCCTTTTCCTCAATAGCATCAACTTTTTTGGAGGAGAACACATATGATACATGCTGCTTTTTGATATTTTCCAGTGGTTTTTCTTTTGACACTGTTTATATCTTTTCTTTGTTTGTTCATAACATACTTTACACACAGATACTTGGTTGTTGTGTATTTAGATCAAATTGGAGATATGATTGTAACTATTTCTTTGTATTAATACCACTGGGTACATAGTCACAAATTTAAACAGCATTATTTTGTGATGACAAGTAGGGATCGATCTTAAGAATATAGTATTAGAAGTACTATGATGGCTTTTGACATTATTCAATGCAAGATGTACTGAATATATTTTGGATATATATAATGCTTTTTTCATACTGAAGAAAATAATAATAATAATAAAAATAATATTGCAATTCCACCCAATCCTCCTATGACATATTTAGTGTAATTGTACTAATATTATGCCCGACATTAAATCTGAGTTCGGAACTTAAAGACATTTCAACTCCTTAAATTTACGGTGCTACAATTAGTGTAATTGTACTCGTTTAAAATGTGATATCTAAGCAATATATTCCACCTCAGAGATGTTGGAGTCACGATTGCCATTACACCAAAACTTGCAGGTGTTAGTAAACAGACACATCGCTAGATTTAAGCACATGGCACGAAACACACAGGGAGCATTGACTTTCTACACCGCCATTAATAGGGAGCCAACAATCTCGCCCCCAACGTGAGCCCAGTGTGTTTCGAACTCGAGACCTTTGGTTTTGATACCACTTCTTAGGGTCACGATTGCTGTTACACCAAAACCCGCAGGTGTTAGTAAATAGACACATCGCTAGATTTAAGCAAATGCCACGAAACACATAGGGAGTGTTGACTTTCTACACCGCCATTAACGGGGAACCAACAAAAGAAGATTTCGTATGACCAATATTCCCGAATCTCAGTTCTCTCCCACTTCTCGACCTTCATTGGGCCATATATTCTTTTGAAATTGTCCCTTAAGAGCGACAAGGGGTTGTGTCTCATTGTGCACAATGCAGTCGAGGGTTGGAATTTCAAAATAGCTGCATTCGTCAAATTTGACACACCTCCTCAGTAGTATTCACAGTTTCAATAAAGGAACTTGAAGGTTTCACAATTTTCTTACTTGTATTTGACTGGCAAATCACGCAATGATGGCCAATTTACCCGTCAAATTCCATCCTTGACAATGCCCTTGGATTTAGGTAAGTATAAAATATAAGGGTTAACATATACTGTCCACGTACATTAATAGAGTTATAGCTCCGTAAATATTGGTTGCAGTAGATAATGGCAAAATCATGGCTACTTATAGATAGGGTCCCCAAAACTCGGAATATTGTGGTTTGCAAAATTCCTGAATATTCCTTCTTTAAACATAGATGGGTATTCATTGTCTATTATTACACTGCACTGGGCAAATCATCCATTCAAGCTCGTTAAATAACATTGACTATCTCATGGGCACTTTCCAGAATTCATCCATTCAACACATTCGCAGATCCTTCAACTCGACGAAGGACACCATGTCCAAACTCAGATATTCCTTCTCTTAACATATATGGGGATTCACTATCTATTATTAACCCTGCACTGCGAAAATCATCCATTCAAACTCGTTAAATAACATTGACTATCTCATGGGCACTTTCCATAAGTCATCCATTCAACACATTCGTAGATCCCTCGACTCAATGACGGACGCCATGTCCAAACTCAGGATGGTATTAATATCGTGCTGATAGTGGTGGCATGATGTTGGCTCCCTTCTTTTCCCGAGGGGTTCTACTATCCTGATCCTTCTGCACTTGCCAATGGCGGACAAATACACTGGTTTTTATAATTTTAATAGCAAAGTTTTTTATTTTTGTTGTTAAAGAATAGTGTTGGATTGTATTTGAAACTTAACACCCACTAATCTTTAATTCCTAGCACATTCAAATTTAAATGACCTTGTTTAGAAATGCCACAAATTTATTAAGATAACAGATTTCTTAGGGAAATCAGTAAAAAAAATTTTAAAAATCAGAAGAGTGAAATAGATTCAGCACCATCAAAAATCCATAAAACACTCAAAATCCCAAAATTTAACAATTATAACCAACATTTTAAAAAAAATTTACAAAATTTTATCATAATTTTACCAAAATTTCTATTATTTTCCAAATTAATTTACTCTTTAAACTACGCTAATTTAACTTGTATAGATTTCAATTTAGGATTGTAACCAACTTTCCAACATTTAATAATAGATAGACTACGGCAAAAGAGCAACCGTTGCGTTTTTATCATCAGCAAGGAAGGACACATCTCTCTTTCTATATTGACACATGATTGTCAGATTTAAAATCATGACAGCGAATACGATGCTTCAGTTATCGCGTGCCTGTAGCGCGATCGTTGAACTTACGCATGCTGTCACCTCCGGAATTTCTGTTAAATAAGAATCTCCACTGTTTTGCAATTTTCTTAACGATATTTGGTAAGGAATTCTTAATGGAGGGTTAAGTTAGGTGAAAGAAGCTATAAAAATAATGGAAAATCTGGCATGATTTTTGTCAAAATCTTATAGAAATTTTGGGAAATTTAAATTATTTCCATTTTGTTCAAACAACCAATATTTCTAGACATATCGCTCTATTAATACATGGTGTAATACATGTTACTAGTTAAATTTTATACTTGCCTAAATCTAACTAGTGACATACACTGAATAATACATTAATAGAACTATAACTTCAAAAATATTAATAGCCATAACCCTCCATCTAAATAGGCCCTCCATCTAAATATGCTGCAATATGAAGATCTGGTGCTGGATAATCGAAAAAAATAAGGCAGGATAGGGTTGACAAAACACTTTGCATCAACCATTACAGAATTCATTTTAAAGGGATTTCACAATACGCAAACCTAAATTGGAGAGATACCGATTGCATGTTTATCATCAACAAGGCAGGACAGAAGCACTGTACGCCCTTTCATAAAGAAGAACTGTACGCCCTTTCCTTTTCTTTAATTGAAAAGGAAAACCTGACCAAATTCATGTGCAGGTCCACATATTACCGATTCTCTCCGACTTCTCGACGCCCTTTGGGCCATATATTCTTTGAAATTGTCCCCTGAGGTCGACGAGGGGCCGCGTCTCTCAGTGCACAATGTCCTATTATCACATGATTGTCAGATTTAAAATTATGACAGCGAATACGATGCTTCAGTTATCGCGTGCAACTGGAGCGGGATCGTTAAACCAATGCATGCTGTCACCTTTGCGTTCCCGGAGGAATTTCTGTTGAATCAGAAAGACTTATATAGCTTGCGCCTGTTATTGTGCGGTGTTCCAACACTTACACATTTGAAACTTCATAACATCCACATTTTCTTGCAACGGTCGTTATCATTCAAGATACTCGCCCCGAGAACCTGATTTGCTCGATGGTTTTATCTCGTAAGTTTCTTAACTTATTAAAAATCGTTTTAATTTGGATTTTCAACTAGCATTTGCACCAGATGCTGCAAAGGAAACGCCGTAAGTCGGTAGTACATATGGAAGATGAGCATCAATGAAAAAAAAATGTGATATGTTATGTGATCTAACTATAGCCAAATTTGAAAGAAATAAATCTTAATGTTAAATGCAATATAATCAAACAATCTACTGATAATAGAGGCATGTGCAACTTTCTTCCCAATTTCTCAATCCAAGAGCTTATTTTCATTAAAAATTGCATCCCAGATTGGACCGTTGTCTTTTGTTGCCTCAGCTAGACTGAACTCTTCACCCTCATATGGTAATGTTTCCAAATATTTCTTTTGTGCGAGACTTGGTGGAGTCTGTACACTGAACCCTTCAGCCTCATATGGTAATGATTCCAATTAAAAATTGTGTGAGAGACTTGGTGGAGTCCACCCTCATATGGTAATGGTTCCAAATATTTTTTTTGTGCGAGACTTGGTGGAGTCTGTACACTGAACCCTTCAGCCTCATATGGTAATAGTTCCAAATAAAATTTTTGTGTGAGAGACTTGGTGGAGTCTGTGGACCCCTTGCAACAGGGTAACCCATGCAATTGGCCCTGGCATTCAACCCCTCTCGTGAGATTTGAACCTAAGACCTTATGGAAACTAAGCCCCACAAATCAACTAGTCTACACCTTATGGGCGAGGTTACGACAATCTGCATTACAAAAATTGGTAATTTGTATGTCATGAATGGAAGTTTAAATAAATCCCAACAACATAGTTTTTAAAATTTTAATTAAAATAAAGTAATGGACTACCCTATATATGCTAGCTACAGGAAAATTATTTGCATATGGTAAGAAATATATATACCTTTTTATGTCAACAAACATTCTGAACAACTCAAGAGTTCCAAGACTAGCCATCAATTACATGCCTCTATTCCTCATAAATCTAGTTTGGTATACCAAATCACAAGGGGAAAGATATTCTCTAAATTTCTTCCCGTTTGATTGTACTTTAAAATCCCCAATTTGCATCAAGTATTTGGAATGGGTGTTTTCATTTATATCATGCGGTGGCTCTTTATGAATTTGGTTTTCTGGTTTGGATGGCTACGTAATATTGTTTATTCATAGGGTGAAATAAGTGAATTGGTAACGGGTTCTGCTAGTTTTCCTGATTTAGGAATAACCTACATAGGCAATGCATCAATTTTTATCACAAACTTCTTAAGAGGAAGGCTTGATCTGGAGTTAGGTGCCAGAGATGTTCTGGCCACTATGACAGGTCCCAAGCTCAACGATATAGAGGGGTTTGGGCTCACCACATGTAGGGAAGGAGAAATTAAAAAAACTTATGTTGTGATGCTATCAACCCATACACCCAATTCTTCTATTAAGCAATTTATGAAGTAAATGTTCAATGCCTATCATGTGGAATCTGTCCTGCTAAAATGCATCCCTTTCAGATTAGTCCTTGCAAAGAAATGTGGATGCCTGGACCTCTGCAGGTGCATTGTATTCTTCACAACGATAGAGGTCACAAACGTTCTTGCTCTTAGGATGCCCAAAACCCTAAAATGACTGCCTAATTCTGAGTGCCTACTGCCATGTTTGAACGGCATGGCAAAATGCTACTATGACTACAACCAGGAAGTGGACCTGTTGCTTGTGGAGGAGCCAGAGGAGAGATTGCCTGAGGACATGATACATGTGGAATTCCATGTTGCTGTAGTTTGTGAAACTCTGAATCATATTCTTTGGAGATCCATGTAGGACCGAATTTGCATCTGCATTCCAATGCATCGTTTTGATGACTGGACAAAGGTACTCACTAGATCTTTGAAACCTAAAGATAAAGAAGAGAGAGGAGTCACAGTGAATGCTGGCAATTGACCTCGGATCCAAGACCACAAAAAATTGATAAAATAAAGAAAATATCATGAAAGTGTTGAAAATGGAAATCCAAGATTAATAAGGCTGAGAATCCCAAAGATAAATTTCATCTAGATGTACCACATGTGTGGCATCATCTACCACAACACAAAACACCCCGGCCTTAAAAGAAGAATTCATCTTCGTCACTTTGTTCGTGGTCTCATTCAGTGGCAACCATTTTCACTGTCCCAATAACATACAAAGTCTTTATCACATTCAGTGGTTTCGCAACCCATGGCGGCGATGTAAGACTAGTTTAAGGCCTTGCTCCTGTACTAAGATTCTAAAGTCCCATTGCTCCTATAAGACTAGTTTAAGACCTTTCATGCTCACTCGCCTCTATTTGATTGGCTTTAAAAAGGGAAGAACTGCTGAAGTTTGTGAAAAGGAAGACATTACATACAAATAAAAATAAAAATTATACGACATTCCTTTATATTATCGAATATTTGTTTCAAATTCCTTGACAGAGATTACATAAATAGAAAGAAAATCATGCCATTTGCTTTATAAGAAAAGCATTCTGGTTTTTCCTATTTTCTTTGGAATGCACAAAGGACACCTAATTATAGCAAAATATAATAGGATCTCATTCTAACTTCTAGTTTAAGCACTATAATTTGTTTTCCACCCCCCTTTGAGGTATATTCCACTTAGGCTTATGTATTAATTTGCCAACTATTCTTTCTACTTGTTCCTGTACTAAGATTCTAAAGTCCCATTGCTCCTATAAGACTAGTTTAAGACCTTTCATGCTCACTCGCCTCTCTTTGATTGGCTTTAGAAAGGGAACAACTGCTGAAGTTTGTGAAAAGGAAGACATTACATACAAATAAAAATAAAAATTATACGACATTCCTTTATATTATCGAATATTTCCCTAACAGAGATTACATAAATAGAAAGAAAATCATGCCATTTGCTTTATAAGAAAAGCATTCTGGTTTTTCCTATTTTCTTTGGAATGCACAAAGGACACCTAATTATAGCAGAATATAATAGGATCTCATTCTAACTTCTAGTTTAAGCACTATAATTTGTTTTCCACCCCCTTTGAGGTATATTCCACTTAGGCTTATGTATTAATTTGCCAACTATTCTTTCTACTTGGTTATTGCCAAGCTGCAAATGTGCAATAGAAATAGTATGAGAACAAGACAAAATCTTTGTTATTGTGTTTTATATTTAGAGAATCAGTCCTTTAATTTTTAACATGTTTAGTAAGTTTTGCAGTTTAAAAGCACATCACCTTCAAGGAGCGAGTAAATGGGCACCAACAAATGTGCAATAGAAATAGTATGAGAACAAGACGAAATTATTGTGTTCTATATTTAGAGAATCAGTCCTTTAATTTTTAACATGTTCAGTAAGTATTGCAGTTTAAAAGCACATCACCTTAAAGGAGCGAGTAAATGCGCACCATTTCCCACTGTTGGCTTTTGCTTGTTAATACCAGTTCATCTACAGGAAAAATATCCATCTTCACCACTAGTTACTGTTTAAAAAAAATTTAACTAAGTCGAGTGACATGCAAGGGCATGGTTTGATCAACTCATTATTCCCTCGACACCTTTCACATTAAATATCACCATTTTCAAAATGGATGTGTTCTTGTGGGATATAATAAGGGGCATACAATTATGGCCCAAAATACTCAAAAGCATTATTGTAATTCATTAGTCTCTCAGAAATTACCATTGGAGCCTTAACTCCATTCATGCAAATATTTCCTCTTCTAGATGTTTCTTCTTTGGGTAAAAAGGAATAGTAAAACATGTTTGTAACTACCTTCCCCGCAACTGATTGCAATTTATTATAATGCTAAAAAGATCATCATGATTCATAGGAGATGGTTCGCACAACTTAAATCCTTATTAAAAATTAAGAATATCAAACATATTAAGTAATAATGTGGATCGAGAAGAGCAGATAGCAACAACTGCTGAAGTTTGTGAAAAGGAAGACATTACATACAAATAAAAATTTATACAACATTCCTTTATTATAATGCTAAAAAGATCATCATGATTCATAGGAGATGGTTCGCACAACTTAAATCCTTATTAAAGATTAAGAATATCAAACATATTAAGTAATAATGTGGATCCAGAAGAGCAGATAGCAACAACTGCTGAAGTTTGTGAAAAGGAAGACATTACATACAAATAAAAATTTATACAACATTCCTTTATATTATCGAATATTTGTTTCAAATTTCCTGAGAGATTACATAAATAAAAAGAAAATCATGCCATTTGCTTTATAAGAAAAGCATTCTGGTTTTTCCTATTTTCTTTGGAATGCGCAAAGGACACCTAATTATAGCAAAATATAATAGGATCTCATTCTAACTTCTAGTTTAAGCACTATAATTTGTTTTCCACCCCACTTTGAGGTATATTCCACTTAGGCTTATGTATTAATTTGCCAACTATTCTTTCTACTTGGTTGTTGCCAAGCTACAAATGTGCAATAGAAATAGTGTGAGAACAAGAAGAAATCTTTGTTATTGTGTTTCATATTTAGAGAATCAGTCCTTTAATTTAATTTTTAACATGTTCAGTAAGTATTGCAGTTTATAAGCACATCACCTTCGAGGAGCGAGTAAATGGGCACCATATCCCACTGTTCATGTTGGCTTTTGCTTGTTAATACCAGTTCATCTACCGGAAAAATATCCATCTACACCACTAGTTATTGTTTACAAAAAAATTAACTAAGTCGAGTGACATGCAAGGGCATAGTTTGATCAACTCATTATTCCCTCGACACCTTTCACATTAAATATCACCATTTTCAAAATCGATGTGTTCTTATGGGATATAATAAGGAGCATACAATTATGGCCCAAATACTCAAAAGCATTATTGTAATTCATTAGTCTCTTAGAAATTACCATTGGACCCTTAACTTCATTCATGCAAATATTTCCTCTTCTAGATGTTTCTTCTTTGGGTAAAAAGGAATGGTAAAACATGTTTGTAACTACCTTCCCCACAACTGATTGCAATTTATTAAAATGCTAAAAAGATCATTATGATTCATAGGAGATGGTTTGCACAGCTTAAATCCTTATTAAAGATTAAGAATATCAAACTAAAAATTTCCCAAAAAAAATGCTAGTGTTTCAGAATCCCGTGTTTCAGAATCTCATACAACAAATGTGAGCCGTAATAATGTGGATCCAGAAGAGCAAATAGCTTGAGTTGAATTGCTTAAATTAGACAATCCAGCGGCTGCGCCCACTACCGCTTGATTTGGTGAAAAATAAAAAACCCTTGACAATTTTCGTACCTTCCGTCCGCACTTTCACATGTATTGGTGAACAATGTACTGAGCGGTAGGATGATTCCTGTATAGAAATTCATCCAGATGAGCAAAATCCATCAATTTTGAATGGAACTTTGAATTTATGAGATCAGTATGTATAGTACTATTGACAAAGCATGGTGGGAGAGGCGGAGCAAGGAATCATTGGTGACTCTCATGGGAGTCATCCGGCAACACTTTGAACTTAGAATTTATGAGATCAGTATTGTACATACCATTGACAAATCATGGCTAGAGGCGGCGCAGGGAATCGCTGGTGACTCCCACTGGAGGCAGCGGGCAGCCAAGAACGCCGAGCAAAAGCCACACAAGCAGACCACTTGTGGTGTTCAACCTCTTTGGGCCAATTGTTATGCTTCCTTTCAATTAAGCACTTTCAAGACAAAACAAAATTGACCTCACATTCAGCTCCACGGCAACCATGCGATAAATTTTCCAATATAGCCCTGGAATAACTAACATAAAAGAATCCTCTCTCCTACCTTACTTCTGGACATATTACACCATATCTATTTGCAAATGCAAAATGCACTAGACTTCTGCACATAAAGAATACATTTGTCTTTTTTGTCTAAGAACAATGCAAATCAAATTCTTTGTTTTCTAAAAATGCAGGTAATAGGGACGATTTTAGCTCGGATTATTCACATCACCAATTCGACAATCTCAATGTGTTAAATAAAACAAATCTAATGAAATCCCATTCGACAATTCCACTGTGAAATAAAATGAATCTAATGAAATAGTGAGCCTGTGTCTTACCTCTAGTCCAAGAGTTTGAAGCAAGCTCCCAATTGATATACGAAAGCAGACCCGATCTTCCCCGACGTGGAACAAAATTAAGAAGATACCAGACACCTTAAAACTACGCAAATGCCAACAAGTAAATTGGGCATATTATCGAATCAACCCTAAAACAATTCCAGCTTAGAAAGGACAAGTCCCAGCGAAATTCTAGAGCCAAAATGAAGCCCAGGCAACCCTAAGGGTTTATAAATACATAATTGTTCCGCTAACGGTCCCCTGTTTCCTTTTCCTGTCGAAATCTTACCATCAAAATAATAGTGTTCCGCAAAATCACTCAAATTTACGCGAGCTACAGAGAAATAAGAACATTTGACGAGACCAGGTCTCGCACAGCTTAAATCCTTACTAAAGGTGGAGTCCGTAATTCATGTCAAGAGCTCCGTATATTGGCTGGAAAATCTGTATAAAGATCCTGTGAAAGGTTGGAGCAATATAGCCAGCAATAACCTACTGTACGTTGCACACCGTCAAAGTAATTTTAATCAGTTTTGTGTTGGCCTGGATTTTAACTAGTTTTTTACATTGAGAATGAGTTTGACAGCTAATTTTAAATTTAGAAAGCAGAAAAAGATTACGAATTCACGCCAGAAAAAAGAAAAATCACTACTCAATAAATAAGAGGTGAGTCTAAATAACCCATCAAAATCAATAAAAATAAATTTAAAATAAATAACAACCAGAGAGAATATCAGGCTCGTAGTCACAGTAACTGTGAAGGATGTTGTTGTTATTTTAAAACTCCCACATTGTTTTTGAAAGCCTGGAATGGGCCGATCTCCTGGTATATGGTTCAGTAAGCCATGCCTGTACCTGTCTTTGAGCAGAATTTATGCCAGAACCATCAAACACATAGGTCGGCACATCTTGAAGCAATGCCTTTTGCGGCGCTGATTTGGCAATATGCTGACATTAATAATTACTGACAAATCGTCTCTAAGGTGTTGATAGAGGTTATCGAAACTTACCTTCCATTCTTGTATTTTCTTTGAGAGTCTCACCGGCTTGCACACCAGACATTCGAGATACCGTTGCCGTCCCACGGATGGATGAAGTAGGCTCTGCGCTTTTGTAAGGGATCTTTGCAGCTCTTCCGAAACATCCTTCACAGTCTGCGGGCGATCTCTCTGTTGGTCCTGGAAGATGGTGCTGATATCCTGTACAAGTCTATCCATATGCTTCAAATCAGCTTATAAAATCTCACAGGCTTCAAATCAACTTGTAGAATCTCACGGTTTTCCTCTTTCTGAATAACATCTTTCATAAGTTGAATCACTGGATCGAAGACGACATTGCTGATTGTGGTGCTCGCAACTTCGGTTAAAATTTCCATGGCTTTATAGCTTCCTTGATGTTCTTGCGGCAGGAGAATAGACTTTCTTGATGTTCTTGCCGCATGAGCAGCGCAGAGTCGGAACAAAGCTACCAGAGGTGGGAGATGGATTTAGCTTTAAGTATGCAATACCACTCCGCAACCAATTTGTAACGGTTGCCAACGCATTTGTAACTATTTTGATCGAATGGTTGAAGTTGATGTAATCGTCTAACATTTAATCGTAAGGTTACAAAGATGACACGTAAGTAAAAAGGAGAGTCGATCTCAGAGGGAACGCCTTACGGCGTAATTAAATATATTATATGTTTGTAAAATCTGATATTCTGGTGGTTATATAATAATTTATTATAATATTCAATTTTTGTTAAAAGCTTTTTCATCCGGAAGTTCTAATGAGTTCTAACTCAGTATAGAAGGTTTTAAATTGATTTTAAGTTATATGGGAGATAATAATTTTATCTCAAACTTAAAGATTTTAATTTTAATTCATGGACAATAAAGCTAATCCGCTATATTAATAATGGTTTAGAGTTCTAGAATATAGATTATTTTAGATCCATCTTAATTTCGATCTATCATGTCTTGAGAGGGATCAAATCTTTCAAGGTGCAAGCCTCTTTTGTGAGCGCAAAATTTGAGGAAAGGTTTGCACCTAGAGAGATTTGATCCCTCATGGTGCTTGATAGATACAACGTTAAGATGGATCTAGGGTGGTTTCATTCATGCATCGTCACACAAAATTTGTTGAATATATTATTCTGATCATTTTAAATATGATAAATATGTTTAAGATTAATCTATTTATTTTAATTTTATATTTTCTTAGTTTGTTGAGATGACATAGACTATAGACTCTTAATAACTTGAATGATTAAAAATGATGATTTTTTTTTTAATGCAAACTGACAATATAACATTGTTGAAGGATAGAAAATGTAAATAATAAGAATGTAATCAATTAGAAATAGTCTCATTTTGATCAATCTCAAACTATTTTTTTCTTATATTCTTATTATGACACATGTTTGTTTTGTCATCTTTTCCTATCAATCATATGAAAATGGTGGTTCAAATAATGGATCATTCAATTTTTTAACTCAAGCTATTCTAGTAAATGTTATGACTTCTCTCTCTTGCTCTCCAATATTAATACTAGTTTTCTTCAAAGTCAATCATTGTGACTTATGGAGTGTTAAACCCTGAGTAAGTTTCAAAAGTAGTTGTTTTCTATCACCTCGATTGAATGCAAAGTGACTAACAATGTTGGATGATGGAAAATGAGAATAACAAGAATGCAGTCAATTACACATAGTTTATGGTTTCAAGGAGTGAACATTTTAGCAAGTGAACAATTATTTAAGATGAAAATTGAAGCATTTTGTTTATGTTTGATTATTTTAACACAGAAAGCAATGCATCTAGTGCAAGAAATCAAATAATATTAAAGATTAACAACTACACAAAAATCATTGCATCGACTACAAACAATAAAATAAGATTAGGAACCAACATCTACACTAAATTCAATGCATCTATTTTAGTGAAAATCCAAAATATTCATGGATTTCTAATTCCAACTTCTTTTACCTTTTTCAAAATCCTCCATCTTACTCTATGGTTAATATTGTTCAATATTATATAATACACTATAATATATGTATTTGTCTCTTTGTCTCGCTTTATTACCCCCTCTCTCCCCTTCATCCTTGTGTCTCTCTCCTTCCCTCTCTCCCCCACCTCTCTCTCTCTCTCTCTTTCTCTCTCTCTTTCACACACAAACAATATGTATCTATATCCCCCTCCCTTACTTTCTATGTCTCTCTATTCTTCCCTCTTCCACTCCTCCATCTATATCTATATTTCCCTTTGTCTCTCCTTCTTTGTCTCTTTATCTCATCCCCAAAACATACACACTCTCTGTCCATATATATATATATATATATATATATATATATATATATATATATATATATATATATCCCTCTCTTTTCTCCATTTATCTCTCTCTCTCTCTCTCTCACTCACTCTCTCTCTCTCTCCATCATTCTCACTCTATGACTTTCTTCTTCGCTCCCTCTCCCTCTGTCTCTCCTTCTCTCTCTAAAGTCCTCTCTCTTCATTCATCTCTCTTCCTGTCTCTCCCACCTCCCTCTCTCTCTCTCCATCTCTATGTCTCCCTCTCTTTCGTCCCCTTTTCTCCCATTCTCTCTCATCTCCTTCTCTCACTCATCCCTCCTTCTCTCATTTCTCCCTAAATCTCTCTTCATATCACTCCCTCTCTCCCTCTCCACCTCTATCTCTATATTTATTTGTTCTTCCCTCCCTCTCCTCCCCCCTCTAACTTGATATCTCTCTCCTTCCCTATCTCCTTCTCTCTCTTACCTCCTCTACCTCTTCCTTCCTTTCTCTCCCTCTCTCTGCCACCTCCCTCTCTCTCTCCCATCACGCTCTCTCCCACCATCACTATCTCTCTATCTGTCCACCCCCTAGCTCTATCACTAACTTCCTACATTTCTCCTTCTCTCTCCCCCTATCTCCATCCTCCATCTTTTTGTCTCCGTCTCTCTCTCTTCCTTTTCTTTCCCCCTTTCTCTCTCCACTCTTTCTCTCTCTTCCCACCTTCTCTCCTCTCTCCCTCACTCTCTATCCATCTCTTCCTTATCACTCCCTCTCTCTCTTCACCTCAATCTGTGTATGTCTTTGTTCTTACCCCCTCTCTCTCTCCCTCCCCTGTGCTTTCTCTTTGTTCCTCCCTCTCCCACCTCCATCTCTCTCTGGCCCCAATCAGTCTCTCTCTCTCTCTCTCTCCACTTATATGATCGAGAATTGTCACTTTGAGTAATAAATAATATATGTAAGGTCTAATATAATGATACTTTAATTGAGATGATTATAATTATAATATATTTGAATACTATTAATCAATATTATTGATTATTATACCAATAATAATATAAAATAAATAACTTGTTAAATGAACAATATTATGCTAACGTTACATTATAGACATGCCAATTTCTTTTGATCAAATTGGTAGCTCTATGCCTTGCATTTTTCATTTTGTATTAAATTTCTACATTTTGTATTTTACATTTTACATTACCTTACATTTTGTATTTTAGATTTTCCATTACATCTTACATTCTACATTTTACATTTCTATATGTTTTAATATGAATATTTATTAAAGCATATGAAGCCAACAATTTTTTCATATCTTTTAAAAATTGTGTCTGACATCTGCACCAAAATATTTAAATTTTTTTGAGGGTCTTACTGAATTCTTTTGGGTTGATTGCATCAAGATTGGCCTGGAATATTGGGAATGGACCAAGATAAATTGGGTTCTGATCCATGGTAAGGTTCTAGGAATAGGCATAGATTATCACATTGCCATATTGATCTTATTAGACATCATGGGTTATGCAAAAATGCTCATATAAACAATCTGACTCAGACGACCCTCTAGCATCAAGGTTGTCTTTCTATTACATATCTATATTAATGATGAAGGCTATTACATATCTATATTTCACGGAGGTTTTTCATGAGGAATAGCCTAATTATATGGATACCTTGTATTCATCTCAAATTCGTCTAACTAACTGTGTTGGTCAGATAGTTTAGGCACACTCCCCCCATGGTTATTATGATCCCAAATTAGGGTATATCCACTTAAATGTGACTCAACAAATGTTGATATTTCTTGGTGGTGGAAAGTATTTTTCGTGTCAATATGGCCACAAAAATATGACATGTTAGTCTAGTGTATCATTAAGAAAATTGTCCCTACATGGGATATTATTGAGGGGATACAAAAGATTGGCCTTGGTTAGTGTGATCTTTACAAAGGTAGTGAGGAGTCTATTGAAAATCTATTTGTTAAATATCCTTTTACTAAGAAATTTTGGTTGGCATGTAGTGCTCTTCTTGATCTTGTATGTAAGTGGGAGGTTCTGTTGTTTGTTTAGACTTGAAAAAATTAAGTCCAAAATAAATCTATGAAATCCTTTCATGGCATTCCTCTTATTGTAAGTTGGGGCATTTAGATACCTAAGAACCAAGCTTTGCTTCATAATATTCCATCCTATTCGGAAATGTTTCTCGCTGAATGCCTCATCTATAGTGACATTTTTTTTAATCAAAGGTGCCTTCCTATGGGTGCACAAGAGGACCTTGATGTCTCTATTCCCTAGGGTTATTTTGATGAGGCATATCAATGTGATGAATTATGTCGTGGGGTGGGGGAGGGTGGTTTGTCTTGCATTTATCCAAGCATGATGCTTTTCATGTCAAGACGGGCCTTGGAAGAGGCTCAAACAAATTGGTAGAAGTGCTTGCTTGCAAATCCCTTATCGATTTTGCTCATGAGAATGGCTGTGACCAACTTCAAATTGTTGGTGAATCCTTATTTATTGTGAATTGAGTCAACAAGATACAAAGATGCCAAAAACATTTTACTTACTCATATATTGGAGGACCTTTAGATACATAATGTTTCTTTTATTTTCTTTACTTTCGTGCATATTTGCAAGGAACACAACAAAGCAACATATGGGTTTTTTAAGGAAAACCTATAAATGGATCAGGGGTTGTGATTATTATATGAAGTCGTCGGGAGCATTTCCAATACTGCTATAGGCATTTTATGGATGTGATTGTAAATGATGTTCATGTTTGATTTTTGGGACCTTTTCATATCATCTTTTGGTTTCTTGACAACATTTTTTGCATGTATATATGTTATAATTACATTAGAGACTATTGCATATGATGAAAATATATCAATCTTTCCTTTTTTTATGATTATTAGATGAATGTATGGACTATATGATTAATTTATAACATAATGTACTTTTTGTTATTATGACCACTTATGGAACTAGGAAGTTTCCTAGTGAATACACTCATCGTAACATATATATAAAATGTAGTTTTTTTCATTTTTATGAATGAATTAGAGTTTTTTTCCAAGTAAAGAAATAGCATTTAATTTTTTTTGACATACATAGTTCTTACATTACACCTAAACACCTCCCCTATACTAGGCTATAAAGTGTCTATTAGCATAATCATGTATTTTATTCAAACAATTTTCATTAGTACTATTTATAAAGTCAAGATATAAAATCTAATTCGAATAATACATGTCACCGTGGGTGATATAAAATGAATTTCATGGATGAATGAATTTAAAATTCACTCCTTGTAAGTTTAATTCAACAAGCTGTAAAGTTTAATAAATCATGTAAAAGGAAAAGCAATTTTGAAGTAGAATAATATAAAAGAAAAAAAATATAAAAGTAACTTAAAGGAGAAAGAATGGGAGAGAAGATTTTGAAAAATGAGAAACTAAAGTTCATACTATTGGTCCTCCCATTACCCAAATTTTATATTTCTTTAAATAGGTTCATTCTCAAAGAGTATTTTTTTCAAGAAGAGGAGGCACAAAGAACATAAACTGCATTGTAACCGAATATGGTCAAAATGAAGAATAGAGCCCCAACTAGAAGTTTGTTTTCTTATTATTGTTTTGAGGATAAATATATATCTTGTTTGATGAAATTTATATATAGTTTTCTAATGGGATTTGTTGAATAATTAGAAACCCATTGATGTTTTAATGGTAAAATGTGCTCCTATCTTATTCATATTAATAATTTGAGGATGTTAATGGGAAAAATTGGGAATGACCTCTTGCATTTATGCTAACATTCTAAAAAATTATACCTATGATTAATGGATACAAAGAACTATGTGATACCCACCGTCTAATTTTATTTGAGAGTTCAAACCTATAGCCAATTCCTTTATTCCTAGGTGATTATACACATAGGTGGTCATTTTATTTCATTTTTTAGTTAGATTTATTCTTCTAGACCACTTGCTCATTATTCAAGGAAAGATAACTATTGTTAGATTGTTTTCATATTTGCTGGCATATTAATCATACAACAATTCATGTATTTATTATTCGCACATGTTATGTAAGACATACATAGCTATAGAAGGCACTCTAATTTCCTAGCAATTGTTAATAGATAGTATGTGTTGATGGGAAAATTCTTTAGTGGATATAACTGGATGTGTATTGTTTTGAAAATAAGTTAGGAAGTGATCAAATTTAAAAGGTTACTCTTTATTTCATGGTAAAGTGTATATTTTTTCTTGCCTAAATCCTATATTATGAAAAGTTAAAAAAAACTAGTATTCCAATTGACGAGAGTAAAACTAAATAAACATTTCAGAATAAAATTATTTAATTAAAATAACTATTTCATGTTTTTAAAATGTTCAAAATAACTGAAAAATAAAAATTATTAAATTTGAGAGATACTTATTTTCCTTGAAAAAATTTCAAAGTATTAAAACTATGTAAATCTTCAAACACAATGTCATAATCAAACCTTTTTGTTATGTTCGTATAAAATACTATTTGTTTAGTGTATATATATGGTGATCATGGGTTCACTCTATCAATTGTAGATTAATATAGCAAGCATATCATAATCCTATGTAACCCTAGGATACATGTTTGTCCTAAATCTCATTAGGAAAGAACACCTAAACCTTCAAGCTTTTATTGAAGGGTGGTAGCGCCATCAAAACACTTTAAGAACCGTGAGGATAGTCTTATTCCTTTATGGAGATATTGGAACATGAAAATATAGTATAATTCTATTCATTTCTTATTATGTAAGGTAAGAATTCTATAATTCCTAAGATCAATATAAATATAAAGAGAAAATACATTACTGATCAAGTGCACCAAGTATGTTATTGTTAGTGAGAGCACTGCTTTTTCACCTCATCACTCAAACCGTGTCATAAATGTATGGCATAGTGGATTTAGAGAATAATCCCTATGGAATAGATCCAATGATAACATGAATTATTTTACCTTCTCCACATCTTACATAAGAATCATACTGAAGCATTAAAAATGTTACTCCAAGTGCAATATCCCCTCTATTAGGTAGTGTTATTTTTAATCACTATTGTTGATAAAAATGGTAGTGAAGCCATGATGATACATTGGATAAATTGTTGTAATTAAGTATTTTATTTATTAATAAAATAAATTCAAGGACGATTATGTACTTGGAAAAGGCACTCGAGAATTAGATTGGATAAATTATTCATGAAAATAATTGTAGAAAATTCTAGATAAGACTATGGGACGTGAGAGAAAAATCCCTTAGAAATGCTTAGTTGAAGAAAGATGGTAAGTTGGTTGCACTTAAAGAACCACAGGAGAAAAAGGCGGGCTTTAAAAGAAAAAGCCTAGGCAAGAAAATAATAAAGCTCATAAAAGTGGGAGGCCGCTGAAATAGAAACAATATCGTGAAGAAGGGCATAAACTAGCCATAGAGGGGATCAATGGGGTTGTTGATTCTCTAGAAAATAATCTTAGCTCCGGTGTGTTGGACACCTAATCCTCTAAGGGTTAGTGTGGAAGCTGAACAACCAAAAATAGTGCAAGGGACCACTTGGAATATGAAACCAAGGGTCACTTCTATGTATTATTTATATGTATCATTGTGAATAAGATGTGTAATCTCATGTTTATCATTCATATTCTACTTTCGCCATGTATGTGTCTTACAGGGTGTCAGAGTTTTAGTCGAATTTTTGGCCTGCTCTAATTTGAGCCACTTGTGTGACTCTCTAAATGTGATCTCTACCTTCCTATCGCCTTACTTTTTGTGAGAACTGCCATTATTATTCTTGCTGCACGTTGTCCCACTGCCTTCCTTAATTTTCAAGTTGCGGACTTGCACCAGACAATTTCAAAATTTGCCCAACCAAGTGGTGTCTTCAAAATTCGAGAAATAACAACTACTAAGGAGCAACTTGCGTTCAATTACGCCTTTCATTTCAGAATCACTCTCTCAGGACGACTTACACTATCCCTCTGCATAGCGATTTACACTATCAACAACAAGGTGAATGTTTCCTCCCTTGGCCCTTCCACATTTTGGCTTTCCATCACACCTGTGCAACCGAGTCGACGACGTATACACTCTGCTCCATTTTTCAACTCACACCATATTGCTTCCCCTTCCACTCGGTCTCCACTCCCCTCTGCTCCTATATGAAAATCTGTAATAGAAGGCGAGGTAATCTGGAGCAAGTACTAAGGCTTTGCCGAAGATTTTAAGGGGTGAAATGGCGGTGAACCTGCCATGGCCGAGAAGAAGATCAGGGGCAGAGTAATGATAGTGTGTTGCGTGCTTTATTTTGAGAGTGAGTTTCAGCATTGGGAAGGAAGGCGCAAGGGTCACGCAACTTATTTGAGACCCTACCTCCATCACTCTCAACAACACTGACCACCATTACTACATCTGTGTAGTTTCTGGCCACTACATCGCCGGCCAGAAGGTGAGTACCTGCTCACAGTTGTTTGCCATCGTTAGCTCCTATGTATCCTCCAGATTTAGCAGATTTACTAGTCACAATCCTCATATCCTGAGTTAAATGGCTTGAATGGCTGTCAAAGGAGTATAAAATTTGGAACGGTGAATTTGAATGCATTAATTCTTTACATTCATCAAATCTGTCATATGACTAGGTTCATCAAATCTGCATATGTGTTGATAAACGTGACTTGATTTGTATAAACGTTGAAGCAGATTGTGTATCTCGGTAATGTATGAATTATTCCTATCGACGCCTCACCATCAGCATCTAGACAAGAACTTGGCCTTAGGTGATCAACCAGAAATTCGTATTTGGAAATTTTGTTTCCATCAGCACTCTTAATAACTCTAATAGTCCATCAGCACTTAGTAGAACAATTGATTAGTGCTCAACAATTTTGGTCTCCATCAACACTCAATTAAAAGTTTGTGTCCAAATCCAACCTCTCAAATACGAAATATTTTGTGGCTCAGGCTCATTTGGGAAGATAAGCTCCGACCTATTCTGTGAAGGCTGATGTGTTAAGGAAGGCCGAAGATTGGCATCTGTCAAGTATTATTATTTGCAAGAAGCTATGCTGAGATACTGTCTAGCAATTGAAAAGAAGAAAAGTAATCTCATCCAAGGCCCATCTGAAATCCAAAGAATGAAGAAAAAGTAACTCCAAGGAAGAATGTTGATTCAATTCATGGTTATTACAATAGGTAACAAACTATCTTTTCTCGGTATTGTTATTATTGTAAAATTTTTGGTCATTGAGCTAAACATTGCATGGCTCATAAGAATGAAACACCAAGATTGAAGGATAAAACAAATAAACCACATGGTCTCAAACAGAAAGGACAAATCAAGACCTACAAATCCTTTGATCCTTTGAACAAGTTTGATCCAATTTTCTCATTATGTAATGATTATGGACATAATGAACAAAATTGTCCACTCAAAAGAAGAGAAGCAAGAAGGGAGAATCACAATATGGATAAATGTGGCCTAGCTCTATGTCCTCATAGTGATCAAAACCATTGGTTTGTGGATAGTGGGTGGTCAAGACATATGACAAGTGACAAAAATAAGCTTGTCTCATTGAAAAATAAGGATGGAAGTGTATCCTTTGCAAGTGGATCTGCTAAAATCACTGGAAAAGGGACTGTTGCCCTTGTTAATGGAAAAGGAAAGGCTCAAAATTATTTGTTGGTAGAAGGAATCAAACACAATCTTGAGTGTTAGCCAAATTTGTGACCGAGGAAATAATGTTGTCTTTAGCACCAAAGATTGTGAAGTAAGAAAATCATCCTCTAGAGAACTTGTGTCTAAAGGAGTAAGAACACCAGATAACATTTACATGCTGAGAAAAATCCATGAAGATAAATGTTACTTGAGTGAAACAGATGAAAGTTGGTTATGGCACAAGTGATTGGGGCATATAAGTTTTGATAACTTGATCAATATTAGCAGAATTAATGCAATAAGGGAAATTCCAAAGATCTTCAAACCAGATCAAGCTGTATGTGGCCCATGTCAACATGGTAAGCAAACTAGAACCAACAACAAGACTATGGAGTTCTCAACATCAAAACCTCTTGAGATCATTCATACATATTTATGTGGGCCAACTAAAACTCCAATGCTCAAAGGTGAAAGGTACTTTGCTTTATTTGTTGATGAATATACTAGAATGATGTGGGTATATTTCATAAAATATAAATACGAAGAATTTGAATGCTTTAAGAATCTTAAATCTCTTGTAGAAAATGAAAAGGATTCTAAGATTAAATGTCTTAGAACAGATAGAGGGTGAGAATTCACATCAAAAGAATTTGATGAATATGTATAGTACATGGAATCGAAAGAGAACTCTCTATTGTTAGAACACCCAAGAAAAATGGGGTAGTTGAAAGAATAAACTGAACCGTTCAAGAAATGGTGAGGACAATGTTACTAGCAGTTGACTTGCAGCCAAAATTTTGGAGAGAAGAAGTCAGGACAACAGTTTATACCTTGAATCGAACTCACCTAAGACCAAATAATGAGAAGAATCCTTATGAATTATGGAAAGGAAGACCTACATCAGTAAAATACTTCAGGATTTTTGGAATCAAATGCTTCATAAAGATTAATGAATACTGACTAGGAAAATTTGATTCTTGGGTTGACCAAGGAATATTCCTTAGATATTCTACTAGGAGAAAAGCTTACAAATGCTACAATAATCACCTACAGAAAATAGTGGAAAGCATTGTTGTGAAGATCGATGAAACCCTTCCATAAAAGGAAATTGAAGATTATGAAGTTGACCCCTTCATTGAAGAAAATGAAGAAGAGCCTAAAAAAGAAGAAAAAGATCAAGAAAAACAAAAAGAAGCATCTAAAACTCCTTCAAAGGTGAAATTCCTCCAAAAACATCATCCGAAAGAGAAAATTATTGGCAATGTAGATGAGGGAATACAAACCCAAATAAGGATGACAAGTACAACGAGGAAAGATGATGTAGCTCTCCTATCTATAATAGAACCCAAAATTTTTACTCAATCAAGTAAGGATCCTCATTGGGCGGAAGCCATGGAAGGAGAAATGTCTCAAATCGAGAATAATGAGACATGGGAGCTCGTACCTCATCCAAAGGATAAAAATATAATTGGAACCAAGTGGGTGTTCAAGAACAAAAGGAATGAATATGGACAAATCATCAGAAATAAGGCAAGGCTTGTTTGTAAAGGTTATTCACAAATTGAAGGAATCAAATTTGAAGAGACCTTTGCACCGGTAGCTCATATGGAAGATATAAGGATGTTCTTGTCATTTTCTTGCTCAAAATGATTCAAAGTCTATTAGATGGACATAAAATCAACATTTCTGAATGGGGAAGTCAAGGAAGAAGTCTACATGGAGCAACCAAAAGGGTTTTATCTACCAGAAGGAAAGGACTTTGTATATAAGTTGAAAAAGGAATTATATGTGTTGAAACAAGTTCCTAGAGCTTGGTACGCAAGATTGGAGCACTATATAAAACAAAAAGGCTTCAAAAAGGGGTGGCAGGAAGTAATCTCTACATGAAGATGGGCGAGGATAAATTACTAGTCACTCTTGTCTATGTTGATGATCTGAGTTTTACTAGAAATGATGATGATATGAGCCATGAGTTTACTCAAAATATGTCAGAAGAGTTTGAAATGTCAATGGTTGGTGATTTATTTTACTTCCTTAAACTACAAGTATCTCAAACCACAACAGGCATATTCATATCATAAGAAAAATATCTGAAAGACATGCTTAAAATATAGGGGATGGAAGATTGTGCACCTATGAGCACACCGATGACCACAAAATGAAAATTGAGCGAAGATGATGAATCCCCTTCGATAGATGAAACTCTTTATAGGTCAACAATTGGAGCTCTCCTATACTTAACTGCTACAAGACCCGACATTATGCAAGCATTAAGAATGGTGGGAAGATTTCAATCAGCTCCTAAACAATCCATTTGTTGGTTATGAAAAGAATTCTTAGATACTTGAAAGGAACTCCTGATTTTGGTCTTTGGTATCCCAAAAGAAAAACTCTTACAGTGACATCTTACACCGATGTTGATTAGGCTGGAAATGTGGACGATTGAAAAAGTACCAGTGGAAATGCATTCGTCATGCGAGATTGCTAGTATCTTCGCTCAACAAAAATAAATCATCTATATGTCTTTCCACAACTGGAGCAAAATATATGGTTGCTGCAGATTGTTGTACACAGATACTATGGATGAAGTAAGCTTTGAAGGATGTCAACATAGAAATTAAATAGCCAATCACCATATATTGTGACAACACTAGTGCCATCAGTCCCTCAAAGAATCCAGTAATTCAGTCAAAGACCAAACATATTCTAATAAAATATCACTTCCTCCATGAATACGTTGCTGAAAAAAACATCAAGTTGGAATACATCAATACAAATTAGAAAATTGTAGATATCTTTACAAAACCTCTTCCATGAGAAGAATTTGAACACCTTTGCCAAAATATGGGGGTCATTTCTCTTGCATCACATTAAAGAAATCAAGAAAAGAGGCAGTATGACAAGGGGAGCAACATGATAGAGGAAGAAACATGACAGGGGGAGTCTATCGACACCCCATTTTCCATTTTTGTCAAAGGGGGAGGAAAATTTTGAATATTTTGATCAATGACAAAGGGGGAGATTGTTAATCTAGGTTGTCATCGATGTCTTTATGGCAGTGGCTAGAATGGGAAATTCTCTAGGGTGCTAGATGACATTTCTTACCTCAAGTGATCTTAATGGATGATGAAGAAGACCACTCTTGGGGAAGGACCAGTCACATTAAAAATATTCTCTCACCTCCTTAAAGGTTGCATCTCACCAAGAGGACTACACCATTCTTTAGAGGATAGTTCTTTTCTAATGAGCTATTATTTAGCCCGAAACTCCAAGTCACCTAAGGGATATGAATTTTCTAAGAAAAGAATGTTATTCTCGATAGTAAGCCAACCTATAATTTGTCTCTCATGTCGGCCTGCCTATAGGAGACATGTCTTTTCGCATTGGCACCAAAAACACTATATATATGGGTGCTCGGACATCGCTTTAATTATGAAGTCTTCAGTGACAAATATAGAGGAAGATAACTGCAATTCACAACTCATGAATTTGAAGGAAGAAGGTGTATAAATGAAGAAGAAAAGACCACGAATATATATAATATTATTATATTGATATTATATATATGAATTTATTTGTTAAAAAACATTAGCACAATTATATAATTTTAGTAGATGGTAAATTAGCATAAAAAACACTTACATTAGGATACATTATATATTGAAATTAAATTAAATTATAATTATATTATTATTATAATTATAATTATAACATGAGTGAAACATATATCCATAGTTTAATGATGCCTGATTTTTACTCAGAAAACAATGGAAATTCTAACACAATTTTGATAAAATTAGGTGTTTTTTTTTGTTGCAAATCCAAGATACAAGATTCAAACTTCAATATTTTGGGTTCCTAGGGGTTTAGATGGCATTGAATCCATTTCCACTCTCAAAAACATGATTCAAGCAGTCCTATCACGTTTTTTGAAAAAAAATTGTTCGATTTTAGTGTGATATTCACACCTAGATAAACAACTCCAAACATATATACATTTGGAAAAAGAATGTAACTAGATTCTTAACCATTGAGCTTCACCCACTTTTACCATAAATATTCTCAATTTTTAGGTAGGCTTGGTTATGATACCATTGGCTAATACCACTTCCTACTAATACAATATGTCAAGAAATACAAAACTCGTGTTCATATAACACATGTGCATATGGAAAATTTTTAATTAATTAATTTAATTAGAATGCTAATTACTTTTGAGATAAATATCGACTTTTTATATTGTAGAGTTGAGGCTTCTATGATCCATATCAGTATTAAGAAGAAATTTTCGGTGAAGATCACATCATAATTCATTTGATGACGCGTTTCGAATCAAGTTCATCGTTAGGACAAGTTGAAGAACCAGACCATGGAAGCAGTTTAAATGGAGAGAGAAGATCACCCAACGATTATATTTGACCAGGAAATGACTATATTTGACTAGGAAACTGAAGTGGACAGTGGGACAAGGATAGGGAGATTTAATTAATTCAAAAGTTAGTTTTATTAAATTTATTATTATATTTGATTAATTTAACTGTTTATATTTAATGAGAATAAACTAATAATGGATATATTATTAAAGCTATATAAGAATACAAACTAATATTTATTAAATAAATAAAATTGCTAATTAAAGGCTCACCTACTTAGTTAGAGTAAAATTATTGTGAAGTTATTAGTTCTTATTCATTCTTATTAAAGTTATAAAGGAAACATCATTCTTTGAATTCTTCTTCATTGAGGTCAGACTTATTATACTAACTATTACATTATATTAATAACTCACTAGGTCTTAATATTTATATAATCAATCAGTGTAATAGATTTATTATTAATGCTAAATCCTTATAAATAAAAATTAGTATTAAAATTTTCTTCATTCTTTAAATTTTTCTTTACATTAGTTATTACATTATACCCAAAATTAACTAAGTCTTAATTTAACTTTATATAATTAATGAGTATAAATTAATAGAATTACTATTAATGCTAAAGCCATATAAATTAATATTAAATTTTTCTTCATTCTTTAATTTTTCTTCAATAAGGAAAACTTATTATAATAACTATTACACTGTACCAATAATTAACCAAGCCATAAATTAACTTTATATAATTAATGAGAATAAAATAATAGATTTACTAAAAAAAAAATTGAAAATTGAAGGGTCTAACAAAATCGAAAAGGGGAAATTTCTTAATTAAAAATACTGAGAAAGAAGATGGTAGTTTCTAATTAGATAAATCCACCAATGAATATAGATTAATTTAAATTAAAGTAAAAATGGATAATTGGTATCATTCTTTAAAATTCCTTTATTACGGTAAAAATGTTACATTAACAATGCTAATTACCAGGGCTAAAAGGATTCTTACTACCTCTATAAATGGATATCTTATTACAAGAAATGTTAAAAGGTTAAATAATTATTAGAAGCAAAGAGCAAAGAAGGGATAAAGGATAAAACAAGGACAAAAGACAAGAGAAGATCATAATAAAGGAACAACACAAGGGGTGGGGGCAGGGGCGGAGTGGGGGCAGGGCGGGTGCAGCTAAGAAGAAAGGGTGGGGATCCAACATCTCCTAATCTTCCAGCCATCATCCTTGTTGAGATTGCTTGGCCTTTTTTCAATTTCTATGCCCCCCCTCAACTACCAGTGATGAAAAGGGGCAATCTTGGCAATAACATGGGCCTCCTCAATGCATACATGACGCTTAGTTTTTTCGGTGTGTTCTTCTAGGGTGGAAGACTTGGTCCTCCCATGTTTTATGTCAATTGAGTGTTCATGAATACTTTGACTAATAGAGCACCCAGTCTCACCATCATAGGGAGTCCCACAGGAACAAGGAATTACATAGAAACATGTCATGTCCATGGGGTCTTTAACAGATCTAAGAGAGCCATAGATGGTGTTAAGGGGTCTAAACGAAGAGGGCACATTATGCCTCCTAAGGATTCTCGCAATTTTATCAGTGGTCCCCTGGATGAACGAGAGATGAACCCCTGAGACCCTATCCTTAGGGTCTTTCTTAACTTTGGGACCTTGGCTGGCTTTAAGGAAAGCTTCCAGACCTTGGTGCCTGCTGTAACCATTATTAACAAAAACATTAAGGACATGGGCTTTCTCCTTCTCAAGGTTCTTCTCATAAGAGATTCTCAACACACGAGTCGCTAGCGTGTTGAGAACACCCAACTTTTGAGCAGGGAAATGATGAGAGTTGGCATGAAGATATTGCTCAGTATGAGTTTTCTTCCTAAATACTTGGTGGGAGAAAGAACTGTCAACATTTCTTGAAATGAGAACATCCAGGAAAGGAAAACAAACATAAACTTCTTGCTCCATGGTGAACTTAATAGAGGGGGATTGATTGTTGAGATGTTGGAAAAAGAGATTTAACTCCATCTGGCCATGAGACCAGATGACACCAATGTCGTCAATAAATCTTTTCCAAAGCCTGGGCAAGAGCTGCGCATAGGCCAAAGCCTTGGATTCAAAGTCTTCTATAAAAATATTAGCAACCATCGGGGACAGGGGTGAGCCCATGGCAAGCCCGCATGTCTGTTCATAGAATTCACCTTCAAAGTTGAAGAAAGTAGAGGTGAGACAGATTTCGACTAAATGAGCGGTATTGGGATTGGTGAGGCAGTAGATGGCTTAATTTTCCAAAGAGAATGAAGACCTGGCAGAATCCACCAAAGATTGGTCAAGGAGAGACGAACCGCTAAAAAGAGATAAACATGGTATGTATAGTACTGGTTCTCTCACTTCCCCATATTGCTTTGCTGCTGCTATGCTCTGTAGACTTTTCAGTAAGCCAGACATTAACAAATTCTCATCTGAATGGCTACCATTATTGGATGCTACCATTAATGCTATTGTCATAGATAGGGCTAAAATATTGTCTGACAATTTAGCTGCTACTATTTTAAATTACCGGTCTAAAAGAACTGCTTCCCAGAGAATTTATCCCCCTTTCTACTTATCAGCATATGTAATGGATGCAATTTGCTATGTTTCCAAGTTTCCTTTGATGGGATGGAAATGAACGACTCAAGACCCCTTAGCAATTCATGTTTATCACAAATAATTGTGGGATTCTAAGTTCACTCCATTCTTCTACAAGATTTGTCATGGAATCATGTTGCCCCTGTGTTACACTAAAATCTGTCACCATGACTATTTGCAGTCAGTGTGGCTCCATCAACAACCATACTGACCTCCTTGGCAAGTCTTATACCTCTGCTCCTCATGTCAAACTCCAAAAAAGAGAGAAAGTCTTTAAAAATCAATATAACTCTGGTTACGCAGTTTCTCCTACCCTTACCTGCGTGTACGCACCTCAAGTACATAATACCTGCGTACTTGTACGCTTTGTCTGTAAAGGGGTGGGTGCGTACTCCTGTAAAGGTCAAACGGCGCAAGTTTTAATTCAAAAAACTTACTTGTGGTCGATTCTAGAGCATTCTAGAAGATGGTTTGATGTGGATTGAGCGCCTCTAGATGGTTCATGCATCCTAATGAAAGAGGAACTTATCCCATGAAGAGGAGAGTTATCCCTTTGAAAGAGGGGCTTATCCCATTGATGGTGGACCTGATTAACTTCCTCCAAAGCATTATAAATACAGGCATTGGGCCAGAGGGAGGAGAGGTTGAAAGCTAAACATTCCTAAGGGTAGATGTTGCTGAAATTAGGACTCCCTTTTAGAGCTTGAGAGGAGAGATTCCAATCCTTTCTTAGCTTCATTTGGAAGTGGGTGAGCTGATCAAAGTAAAGGAGAACTCTTGCTGGACCCTGGGAGGGACCTGCACAACACCAAGGCACTGGTTGTAATGGTTTCTTTTGTTTCCAATTAATGCAATTAAGTTCATTTTTCTCAACAAGTTGTTATATATAATTTGTTTCATAAACTCCTTGGTTTTTATGATGAATATGTTTTATTATATGAGTTATTCAGGTGCTATGTAATCGTTTGCTTGTTAGTGAATGAAGGCTTCAAGGAGAAGGAGCTCATCTGGATCGAAGAGGCTTGGCTGCTACAAACAGCGTTGGACTAGAGGTAAGCCTTAAACACCTGGTTGCTTTTATTTTAAATGCATATTTAGGGAAAGATAGTGCTTGATTGTTTTGTTTGTCACTAGAAAACCTTTGGTTTCTAGGGAGGTCGGTTTTGTCCGCAAAATTGACTCTTTCCTCATGACAAAATGGCGACCATACTAGAGTTATATTGATTTTTAAAGACTTTCTCTCTTTTTTGGAGTTTGACATGAGGAGCAGAGGTGTAAGACTTGCCAAGGAGGTCAGTATGGTTGTTGATGGAGCCATACTGACTGCAAATAGTCATGGTGACAAATTTTAGTGTAACAGATTGCCCCCTAAAGTGCTTCACCCTTCCTAGATGATATGAAACCCTAATCTACTACAGACTTCGCACTTTAGGGGGCAATCTGTTACACTAAAATTTGTCACCATGATTATTTGCAGTCAGTATGGCTCCATCAACAACCATACTGACCTCCTTGGCAAGTCTTATACCTCTGCTCCTCATGTCAAACTCCAAAAAAGAGAGAAAGTCTTTAAAAATCAATATAACTCTGGTTATGCAGTTTCTCCTACCCTTACCTGCGTGTACGCACCTCAAGTACATAATACCTGCGTACTTGTACGCTCTGTCTGTAAAGGGGTGGGTTCGTACTCCTGTAAAGGTCAAAAGGCGCAAGTTTTACTTCAAAAAACTTACTTGTGGTCGATTCTAGAGCATTCTAGAAGATGGTTTGACGTGGATTGAGTGCCTCCAGATGGTTCATGCATCCCAATGAAAGAGGAACTTATCCCATGAAGAGGGGAGTTATCCCTTTGAAAGAGGGGCTTATCCCATTGATGGTGGACCTGATTAACTTCCTCCAAAGCATTATAAATACAGGCATTGGGCCAAAGGGAGGAGAGGTTGAAAGCTGAACATTCCTAAGGGTAGATGCTGCTGAAATTAGGACTCCCTTTTAGAGCTTGAGAGGAGAGATTCCAATCCTTTCTTAGCTTCATTTGGAAGTGGGCGAGCTGATCAAAGTAAAGGAGAACTCTTGCTGGACCCTGGGAGGGACCTGCACAACACCAAGGCACTAGTTGTAATGGTTTCTTTTGTTTCCAATTAATGCAATTAAGTTCATTTTTCTCAACAAGTTGTTATATATAATTTGTTTCATAAACTCCTTGGTCTTTATGATGAATATGTTTTATTATATGAGTTATTCAGGTGCTATGTAATCGTTTGCTTGTTAGTGAATGCAGGCTTCAAGGAGAAGGAGCTCATCTGGATTGAAGAGGCTTGGCTGCTACAAACAATGTTGGACTAGAGGTAAGCCTTAAACACCTGGTTGCTTTGATTTTAAATGCATATTTAGGGAAAGATAGTGCTTGATTGTTTTGTTTGTCACTAGAAAACCTTTGGTTTCTAGGGAGGTCGGTTTTGTCCGCAAAATTGACTCTTTCCGCATGACACCCTGTACAAAATGTTGTATGATAAAGATTCTCCAAGATGTTCTCGTGAAGCAGAGGTAGACATACTCCCTGTAGCGAGAAGGTTTGGAGAAGAACTGTTTACATATGTCAAGGTATTCGGAAGTGCCTCTTCCCCTCACATCTTACCTTTGTATGTCCTTGATAAACTTATGGCAAGAGAAATTGCTTATCAAACATGCGGAGAAGGAGGTTTGACTAAAGATTTGAAGGACAAAAAGAAGGCCATTTGGCCACAATTTCCTGTAGCCTATGGGGCCTTTTCACTATTTGATGTAGGCCATGCATTCAAGGAAGTAAAAAACATAATGTGTCTACAATTATTCAAGCTTCCAGGGAGACCATTCAACCCTCATGATATTGCTAAGAATTTCAGTGTCGCAGTCAAAATAAAGGTGTTTTCTAAAGAAGAAGATATTTTTGATGACATGTTCCAATAGAAAAGTACGTTTGAAGAAGTTCTACATTCTGCTCAAATGCGATTCCCTCTAGCAGAATTTCAGTAGTTCAAGATATATAGGGAGAGGAGGTTAGCTAGTATTCCTTTGGAAAAACTACGCTTAGAACCCATAAGGGAACCAACTCCAAGTATTAGTCTTAGTGGAAGTTCAGGCACAGATAGATCTAAATCTAAGTCCGGGAAAGAAACATCTGAACATTCCAAGAGATCAGAAAGTGACCATGGTAAAAGCGAGGGGTCAGTAAAGGATACTTCCCAATCAAAAGAGCTCCCACAGCAACAGGATTTTACCTCCCCACAAATAGATCCTCCCCCTCTCATCGTTCAGCCACCATTAGTTAGAACCAAGCTAGATAAAGAATGGGAGACCTTCAATGATTTGATCAATCTTGAAGGACAAAGCACAAACACACGTGTGAGAAATGTATAGACAACAAAAGATATAGTCACAAGAACAATTAGCAATGTCTCAGATATGGAACATATTGCTATTACCCCATCCTCTAAAGTTATACTGAAGATAGAAGAGATTCCTCCTCTTGATATATTTTATAGACCACAAGGCAAGGTAGTAGTGAGAAGACAAAGGAAGAAAAGGAAATTGGAAAACGTTCTCTCTCATGATGTAGAGAAATTAGACGTCCTATGGCAAGATCCTACTACTAATCCCACTGAGAATCTCAACAAATTATCTCAGATTGTAGGAGCATATGCCTCGGCGACTATTGATAAAGCATCTGAGGTACAACAACTGCTAAAAGAAAAGGAAGACTAGATACAAGTTTTGCAACAACAGTTGCAACAAGCCAATGCCAACAACGAAGCATAGAAACAACTTGAAAGGCTACAACAGGACTTCCAACGAATGTAGATAGGCTACCAGAACAGTTTGGCTGAGAGAGAAAAACAGTTACAGGATATGCAGGAGATGCACAAGGATGATCCTAAACTTACAGAATTCATCACAGAATCCATTTCCTTGAATGAACAACTACTACAGCAACAGGAAGCATTGAGCCAAAGAATATCACAGTGGAACTCGTATTGTGAAATAAGTGATAAAATCACTAATCAAGTTTTGGATTTACGACATGATTATGATTTAATCGATAAACGAGTTACTGAATATTTGGCTTGGCAAGAAACAGAGGAGGGAAAAAGAGCAGGCGCACCAATAATCAATGACAATCACAAAGAAATGCTCTTTAACAAATGGGATGCGCAAATTAGAAAAGCAGAACAAGCGGCAGAAGAAGCAGCCACGACATCAAACAACATTATTGACTATATAAATGAAAATTTGCATAGAGAAAATCTAATCTCAAAAAGCACTCCAGGGTATCTACCAAAAGTACAACAACTACACACACATTGGAGACAGAAGGCTCAAGAAAAGGCAGAATTAATCAAAAGATTAAGTAAGTTGAATTGGGATTCTTACTGGGCATATTTGGTAAAGCCACACGGTCAGTGTATGACTCTCAAATGCATCATCAATTCTGCCAAGAAGATGGCGCCAGCTCTTTCCGATTCTGTTTTCACAACACAGCTAAAGTCGGAAGTCGGCCAGCCGACTCTTCTCAAACAAATGCTGAATGCGTGTGATTTCAAGGAGAAGATACAAAAATAATTAGTTAGTAGTTTTAATTTTAGATTCAGTTTTAGTTTTAATTTAGTTTTAATTTTTCCTGAAATGAGGACGGTCATTTGAATCGCATCCTACATTTTTGTAATAAGTTATTTTTAGATTTAGTTAGTAGTATTTAAACCCTTCTCATGCATTTAGAGAAGGGTCCTGAAATCTATCAAAAACTTGTCCTTAGAACATGCACTTTGTACCCTCTGAGGAGGTTTTGATGAATGAATGGAACAAGATTTATTGATATCTGTATTTAATATCTGCTACTGATGTTGCACTTCTGTACTCTTAGTGGATGTTGGATTAAGAAGAGATAAATCATTATCGCTTGAAGCTCATGAGTAGAACTAGTTATAAATCATACTTCTATCTCTTAACTATTTCTGCCTTTGTGTTAAAAGTGATATTCATGTTTAGCTGTTTATATATCGATGCGTGAAGGTCTGAGTTATCATTTGGAACTTTTGTATGGTGATAGCTATTTATTTATGCTTAATGTATGAGTAGCTTATTATGCGATATGCCTTTCACAACTGTTTCGTCTAACTTTTTATACGAAGTGATTATCTATATTGAATTCTTTTCTCATAACAGTTGAATGATATTTGTTATTGATTGTTATCTGAAATCATTTTAGATCGCATAACAGAAGGATTACACTACGGGTTAGTGTAGACTTAGATATTTCTGCTTATTAGAATACAATTTGCATGTTATTAGATTAGAGTTAGAATTAGAGCATCTTACTTAGGAACTTTTAGAAAGGAAATATCAATTCTTCACACACACACACACATAAATTGGGAAACTGGTCCCATATCCCCAGTCGGACCCACTATACCAAACGGAAAAGGAGCTGCTAACCAAGGTCCAGACTGGGTGGGTATCCCCCTTGTTGTAGACCCGATTTTCGGGGCTTCAACAGGAAGTAAGGCAAAAGGGTCACGCAGCTTATTTGAGACCCAACCTCCATCACTCTCAACAACATCGACCACCATTACTACATCTTTGTAGTTTTCAGCCACTGTACCGTCGACAATAATGTGAGAATATGCTCCTGGAAGTTTGCCGTTAGCGGCTCATATGTCTGCTCCAAATTTAGTAGATTTACTAGTCACAATCCTCATGTCATGAGTTACATGGCTTGAATGGCAGTCAAAGCAATATAAAATTTAGAACAGTTAATTTGATTGCATTAATTCTTTGGATTCATCAAATCTGTCATATGCCTAGGTTCATGAAATTTGCATACGTGTTGAAAAATGTGACTTGATTTGTATAAATGTTGAAGCAGCTTGTGTATCCCGGTACTGTAGGAATTATTCCGATCAACACCTCACCATCAACATCCAAACAAGAAATTGCTCTTAGGTGATCAACCGGAAATTTTTATTTGGAAATTTTGTTTCAATCGGCACTCTTAATAACTCTAATAGTCCATGAGCCCTTAGCAGAACAATTGATTAGTGCTCGACAATTTTTGTCTCCATCAACACTCAATTAAAATTTTGTGTCCAAATCCAACCTCTCAAATACACAATATTTAGTGGCTCAGGCTCATTTGGGAAGATGCATCTCCGACCTATTATGTGAAGGCTGATGTGTTGAGGAAGGCCACAAGATTGGCATCTATCAAGTATTGTTATTTGTAACTTTATTGATATTCATTGCAGCAATGGGTATGAATATTAAATAATATAATGAAAATCCGAGCATTAATAGTTGAATAGACCATTGTGAGTGAGCGACAATGGTGACAAGAATATTTTTACCTCTTAGTATGAATAGTGCTTCGTAACCATAATCTCAGTGTTACCTCCTATTCTCATTGTTACCAAATGTTGATAATTATCAACACTTTGCTCAAAATGTTACGGTTTCATTTGAGGGTGTAAATAGACCTGCCAACATCCATTTCTGCCCTTTCTTTGCACTGGAAGATTTGTGCTCAAAGAAGAGTGGATTAACTAGTACTCTTGAAACACAAGGCAGAGTTGCAATAGACATTTTCTGAAGTTTTTGAATGGCCAAGATTAGCAATTTATTAGAGCTATTAAGAACTCTAATAAATTAAACTATTGAAAGCACAGTTAAATTCAACAAATACACTCTCACAGATATACAAATGTCTTTCTAAAATGCACAAGAACAGATTGAATTTTTGCAGCTTGAATCTTAACTACATAAAGATGAGTTATAACAGAAAAGACATCCTTCTGAACTGGTTCAGAACAATCCCTTATTTGACTTTGAAATAGGATCCTATCAACAACCAGCAAGTCATCAAGTCATTAATGTTGAGTTTGATCCCCATCAAGTGCCAATTTCAAGAGCAATTTCGCATAAAGATGCGGAAATTTAGCCTGCACTTCCCAAGAAAATCATCGGACCTTGGGAATATCTTGTCCATAACAAGCGCATAAAATGTATTGGATATGATAAGGAGGTTTCCTTTCACATTCCATATTACTCATAGTCCATCCAGTTTTAGATTGTTGGATTCCTTCCTGACAGTTCACCTTCACCAGTTCCAAATTCTGCTCCTCTTCCACAACAACAACAACATATTGTTAAATGGAAACATTGTGATCAATTTGGCCATGTGAAAGATCATTGTTTTGATCTTCATCCATGTAACCATTGTCATAAAACCAATCATTCTTCAAACAGATTCTTAAAAACAAACCTCCTGCAAGAACAAAGATTCATCTTGGATGGATATCCTCTTGGCAATGGGCTTCAACAACCAAGAAGATATTTCACTCATACAACAGGATTTGTTCTTGAATATTGAAAAGTATTGCGGTTGAGATCTCTTCATCTTCTCACCTTGTATCTTACAGGGTGAAGTGATGGTCATCTACAAGCTTCAAAGCCACATCAAGTGAGCTTGAGGCATAACCTACCATACCAGATTTAGAGTTGTAGCCAGAGACAAAGATGCCCTTGAGCATGCCTTTAATCGATGTTGCCTCTTCAAATAGTTTTGGACACTTCCTCTAGCAGTAGACTTCAACTTCTTACTAGTTTTGGAACAACTCCAGGAATTTTATTGAGCATTCCAGAGTTGGTGGTCATCCTTAAACCACTGTAGGTTGTAGATGTCCCTTTCTTAGGTTGAAGGTATCCCTCTCCAAAGAATTAGCGACACCTCCTCTTGCAGAATATTTCAACTTCTTGCCACACTTGGAAGAGTTTCGGGAATTGCACTAAGCGTTCTAGTGTTGGTGGTGATCCCTAAACCACCCCCCTTTATACCAACATTTCAGAAAGCACATTCAGCTTAGTTCTTCCATACATGTTATTGCACATTTTGTATTACAACTCTCTTCTTGGACTCATACAAGGCCCTTCGGATTAAGGCGGGGAATGTTCGACACCTAATCCTCTAAGAGTTGGTGTGGAAGCCGAACAACCAAAGGGAGTCCAAGGGACCACTTGGAATATGAAACCAAGGGTCACTCTTATGTAATATAAATATGTATCATTGTGAATAAGACATGAAACCTCATGTTTATCATTCATTTTATGCCTCTTCCATGTATGTGTCTCACAGGGGGAAACTGGAAGGTAGTTCGGGGTTGGGTGGTCAGTCCCTTGCTCTAGTACAGGTTTCGCAGTGAACACACATGCACCTTACTAATTAGATCTATGAATTTATGGGTGGAAAGGAAAAGAAAAAGAAAAATATGGTTGCTGATATGATAACATCGATCTATTTATTTATTTCATGTTACTGGAGTATAGACTTATGGATATGGGAATAATATTTCATTAAATTAGGAATAAATGAAGTAACGTAATTTTTGGTATGATAAATAAAACTAATATATATAAATTTTAGAAGATAAGAACATAAATACACTACTACAACATTAAGATCAACAAATGACTGTGTATAAATCCTTAAAGAAAGAGACAAGGCACGAATGGGAGTCTGCCTTGCATACATAAAATTGTAAAATAAGAACATATTTTAGATAAATCAAAAATTCGAAGAATACATTCAATTTGGCTGAAGCAAGGTCGCCATTATATCACAAGCCTTGTAGTAAATAACATAAATGTGTAAATTGTGCATCCAGGAAGCTTCATTACTACATTGGAATTAATTGACATAAATCTAGAAAATGTGCATAAAACTGAATGCAAGACTGTGCATGCATTAAATAATAAAAATATGTAAATTGTGCATCCAATAATCTTCAATACTATATGATTATTAATTGACATAATTTTGTAATTGTGAATAAAACAAGCTACAAGACTGTGCATGCATGAAATAATAGAAATATATAAACTGGGTATACAATAAGCTTCGATACTATATGAGTATTAATTGACATAAATATGGAACTGTGCATAAAATAAGATGCAAGACAGTGCATGCATGAAATAACAAAAATATATAAATTGTGTATTTAATAAGCTTCAATACTATATGAGTATGAATTGACATAAATCCAGAAATGTGCATAAAATAAATTGCAAGTTATAAATGAGATACATGATAAGGTTCAAGATTGCACATGTATTAATCATCAGTAATGGTAACTGTACATACAACAAGCAGTAGGAATGGAAGTAGAATCCATCATTGGAAAAGGACATTCTGCATGTTATTACTATAAAAACCAACGCCACAAGTATAATTGATCTTCAACAAGTTTTATTGTTTTATAAATACCCTTGACTTGACAGAGGTGATACATCGTGCTCACATGCCTCTATGAAAAAATCATCAAACAAAACAAAAAATAGACAATAACCAGTGGTACTTAGATAAAATATGGTTACAGTAAATATTGGTAAATTGGGATGGTCGTATTCATACCCATCCATCATTCAACTAGTTTAGCAAAACATCACTAGAAATATATACTAGAAAATGAAAAAGAAACCACGAAACCATGCCTTGCATGGCTAGAGATGAGATCAAAGAAGTGAACAGCATGACACTTTGTGTCAAATAGATGAATTGAACCCTGCATTGAGCAACCACATAAGGTGATAATTGTATAAGAGTTTCTCGTAGGAGAGAAGTTAGAAATAAAAGAAGCCCAACCCAGTAGAGTAACCTGTGTGGCCATCGTAAAATAGTTATGAGGAGTATGGGCCACGAGTAGGGAAGAATCATCAACATTGTATCTACCACAAAAAGCAAATGAAAAACATGGAAAGGGTGAACCATTTTGCAGCGATTACCATAATTCAGAAATTCTAGGGAACATAATAGATGTAGCACACCATGAAATTATTATCAAGAAAAAAATAAAGACGTTTTGAGTATTATTGTGAGAAATCGAACTTGGACGAGAGATTATGTGCATATGTATATAAAACATGATGTTTTTCCTTTAGTTTGAATTCATAAATCAAACTCTGAGTGGAAAAATGTCACTTGCAAATTCACACTATGCAAGAACACAAACAACAAATGGAATGCATAAGAAAACAACCCCCGTGTAAAGGGAATCCTTCAAGAAATGCGACACAAGAGATGCACGTGGAAAAACAAACTAGGAAATCCAAGACAAGCATATATACAAAAAAAAGAATTCTAATACCCCTAAGGTACAGTTCACTCATAAACAAACAAATGAGGTAAACAAGGTAAGGCACAAAGGTTGGACATGTTGAATAAACCAACCAACCTTTCCTCTATCCCTAAATTCAGCACTGTGATAGAAACAACTTAACTAAGAAGTAAACTAGTACTAGAACCCTCAATAAATGATATCACAGAGTCATTACAGACTAGGCAAAGGACGTAAAAAAAGGAAATAAACCCCTTCTCAAGAATAGTAATAAAGGCTCGGAATGGCCTACCTGGTATGCAGAGAAGCATAGTTGAAAACCCCAATAAGTAAATTGACAACCAAGGTCCCGTGGTGATGACCAAAGCCAACCCTATGCTCCCTGCACAAGATATCAATTAGGGAACAATGGTGGGAAAAAAGGAACACAAATTACATTGACAACAAGAGGCTGAGTAAATTATAATGAAACCAGAAAAGGATTTCTTCACCTTAGAACTACCATGACAGAACTTATCTTTGGGGCTACATTTTGCTCCTAGTAAAAGATAAAACACCCCACCAACACTTTGGAAAGTAGTTGCAATATAAAAATAGTAATGGGTAAATCTTAGGAGGAGTTCTAGAGAAAAGAAGAAAAACAGATAGAGTGTGGTGAAGGTTGGTGAAGTTGCACATACTTGGTGGGGCATTGTGGCCCACAATTTCCATGGCGAACACAACAAATCAAGTGTCAAGTTGAAGTGGAACAAGGAAACTTGTTGCCGCTAGAAGGAAAATACAACAATAAGAATGAATGCAATGAACAAGAAACTAGGGTTTCATACAACCTACTTTCGAAGGAACAAATATGAGCCATTGATGCCCAACATCACATCCCAACCGTCCATGAATTCCAACACTTCCCTAACAACCAAGTGAAACACATGTGACAACATCCACATGCAGGGGAATGAATGGTTAGTGATAATTCCAATGGAGGGCACATAGTATGGGTGGGGGTCGCATTAAAAAGTTCGACACCATAGTGGTGAAATAATATTTGGCCTAACTTAATAAATGTGTAGATAATAGGATATAAACCATGTGCACCATTGACCCATGCACCTAATTATATATATTAAAACCCTTAGTAGGTATAGTTGTTAGGAATAACTAATACATATGAACCAATAATGAGGGGGTGATAAGTAGAGTACTTAGAAGTTAAGGTGTCGTGAGATGCATTCATGCAGGTGGTAAGGTGAATGGAAACCTTAGGGGAGTTGATTATGGTGTTAGATCTAATTAGGTTAATACATGATTCGAGAGGAAGAAAGTAGTTTGGAAAGAATAAATTTCAAAGGACTGAGGAATGTTACATATAGTATCAGAGCCTAACAACTCAACTAGGCCCAAGGACTATCCTAGGAATTAAAAGAACAATAGTAAGTTTTTTTTTTAAAATAACAAAATTATACAGGGTAAAGTAAACTTGAAATCTATGTAATTGCAAGGTACAAGAGTAACCAGATTCAACAATATAAGGCAGAGGAAGTTTTAGCCAATACTAGAATTGCATATTTGTATATTGAACTGGGAGATGGTGTCACCCCAACAAATCCTCAATTCATGGAGGTCATTATTAATGTGCAACAAGAATTGACACATTTGAGAAGAAGTAATGAACATTTGTTAAAATCTAGTGAGGAACAGGAAAGAATGATGAGAGGGATAACTGAAAAATCTAGGCATAATACAGTGGAACATGAAATTGGGAAAAGTGGAAAAAGGGGCACCAAGTCTGAACTATCTGAAAATGGGGGGGGAGTATGGTAGGACATATCGTAGAATTCAGAAGAAAAAGAAGAAAACTAAATTACAAGGATAATTTCCAAAGATTAAACCCCATACTTTTGACGAGGAAAAGGAAGAAGATGTTGAGCCATGGTTACTAAATATGTCTAAATACATCCAAGTATATGAGTACGAGAGAAAATTGAAGGCCATATTGGCCATTTACCAGCTGCAAGGTAAGGTTGATCTCTAGTGGGAAGAGGTTGAATTTACTTGAGGAAAGGATTGTGTCATGGGAGGAGTTTCAGAAGTGGTTTAAAAATCAGTATTTGAGTGAACAATATTATGAAGATTGCACGAAGGAATTCCATGAACTTAGGTTGGGGCAGCTCTCAATGGATGCGTTTATGGTAAAATTTACGAATTTGATGTGATATGTACCCTACATTAAAGAATAAAAAGGTAAGGTACAGCGGTTCATGAACATCTTACCTAAATTGTATAAAGAGCAGATTGAATTTTAAAATCTAAAGACAATGGAAGAGGTTGTCAAAAAAGCTAGACTATGTTACTAGCAGTTCAGAAACAAGAGGGAAAAAATTAATTTTGGCCAAATAAGTACAAAAGTAAATCTGTCATTAGCACAAAGCAGCAAAAACCAGGATATATGAAATTTTTTGGGAAGGATCATCAACAATTTTTTTTTAGCAAGGGGAATACAAATTAGTCGATACAATCTTAGGATGGATCAAATACATGAATTTAGATGGGAAGAGGAATAGTTGAGAAAAAGAAAGAGAACCCATGAAATGCTGGGGATGTGGCAAACCTCATCTATTGAGAGATTGTCCCCACAACCCCACATCTGTGCACAATATTCAAGTTGTGGAAAAAGATACCACTGTGAATGATATTTCCTGAAATATTCCCAGGATAAGTGTTGCCTTAGAAGACAGACAAGTGGAACATCAATCAACTATGATTGAAATTGAAGGTATTCTCTCCAACTGAGCTATTTCTATTTTAATTGATCCTAGTGCTAGTTTAAGTTATATTAGACCTCAAATCGTGGAAAAATGTACACTTAAAACTAAGAAATATAAAACTGCATGGCTTGTACAATTGGCAACTGGAACTAAGAGAAGCGAAACCAGCCAAGTAAGACAACGTCCCCTAGACCTAAATGGCTATTTGACCACAATAAATTTAAATGTTCTTCCCTTAGGGTCTTATGACATACAAATAGGTATGGATTGGCTTGACAAACATAGAGCCATAATCAATTGCTTGGAGAAAAAAGTAGGTTGTGTGAATTCACAAGGAAAAACACAAACAATTCAAAGGGTGCCAAAGCCCATAGTAGTATGGAAAATTTCATTTGTGCAAATGAAAAAAAGTGCATGGAAATTTATTTATTTATTTCCGACTCATGTAGAAGAGGGTAACCATCCAGGGCAAGATCCAACTTTAGATACTTTACCCATCATTAGGAAATTCCAATAGCTTTTTCCGGAGGAGATTCCCGGTTTACCGCCACACAACGACATAAACTTTACCATAGGTTTGGTACTTAGGGCAGACCTAATGTCTAGAGAACCTTACCAAATGAGACCACCTGAGTTAATGGAATGTAAAATCCAGTTGCAAGAGTTGTTAGATAAAGGCTACATCAGGCCTACTGTGTCACCCTTAGGGGTACCAGTATTGTTTGTTAAGAAAAAAGATGCCACATTTAGAATGTGCATCGACTGCTGACATTTGAACAAGTTGACTATCAAAACCAAGTACCCATTTCCCTGTATTGACGATTTATTTGATCAAGTAAGAGGGTGAACCATATTTTCAAAGATTGACTTCAAAAAATGATATCATCAACTGAGAATAAAGAAGGACGATGTCCATAAAACAATGATTAAGATTGTTAGAAAATTATATATTAGAGAGCAATGGAACACATAAAATATTGTAGAATTATAAACGCATAAAATGCATAAAACAGGAGAGACACAGATATACATGGTTCACCCAGTTTGCGCTATGTCCAAGGAGAAACAGCTAGTCCTTCTTTCTATATTATCTAGAAAATTGAAGAGATACAACCTACAACAGATCCACTGTAACTCCCTCTTCACTCTCAATCTCCTCTCTCTTCCTCACTCAAAATATGGATCTGCATAGACACAATACAATTCCATCATATATAGCGAGGGGTTTCCTTCTAGGGCAAAAGACCTTAAATTAAACATAACTTCTACTGTCATATCTCCACCTAATGAATGGCCCAGATTGACTATGAAATTACAACATTTTACAAGGAAATTTTACATCTATTCTTAGCTTCGGGGGCGCTGCTGCCCCCCTTGGACCCCCCCACAATGAATATTTTACGGGCGTCGTTGGCGCCCCATTATGAACTGGGGTCCAATGCAGCGATACCTTTGAATACAGAAGACAATCAGGCTCCACACCCAACAAGGATGAGATATGGACATTATGAGTTCATGGTGTTACTATTTGGTGTTATGAACACCCCAACAACTTTTATGTGCCTACTCAACATGTTTTTGGACAAATTTGTGCTTGTATTTATAGATTATATCTTAATATATTCCATGGATGAGGATGAGCACAAGGAACACCTAATGTTGGTGCTGCAAACATTAAGAAAAATCACTTATATGAAAAATATAATGAATGTTAGTTCTACAGACCCAAAATACAATACTTCGGTTGCATTATTTTTAAGGAAGGATTAGCAGTTGATCTGAAGAAGGTTGAGGCCATGGTAAGTTGGCCTACACCAAAGGATATATATATATATATATATATATATATATATATAGATATATAGATATATATATATATATATATTGTTTGGTATTTTATGAGGCTGGTAGGGTATTACGAGTGATTCATAGAAGGATGCTCTAAAATAGCTCATCTCATTACATCCTTACAGCCAAAAGGGGATAATTTTGAATAGACTGTAGAATGTCAAAATGGTTTTGATAAGCTTAAGCAACTACTTACAATAACTCCCATCCTGAAATTAGCAGATCCAAATAAATATTTCATAGTTTTCACTCATGCTATTATGGAAGGACTAGGGGGAGTGTTGTTGCAAGGTAATTATGTAATTGCATATGAATCTAGGAAATTGAAGACCCGTGAAAAAGATTGTGCAGTATAGGATATGGAGCTAGCCATTGTTATACATGCCTTAAAAATGTGGAGGCATTAACCATCAGGGAAGTAATACATTCTAATAATAGATCATATCAGTTTGAAATACCTTTTCATTCAATCAGACTTAAACGCTAGACAATCCAGATTGGTGGCCTTTCTTAGCGAGTTTGATTTTGACATAAAGCACATAAAGGGGAAAGAAAACAAGATAGCAGACACCCTGAGAAGGAATGCTTATAATCTATTGTAGGTGACAGTTAGTAGTATTAACATTGAGTCTCTAGAGGAAATCAGGAATTTCATGGCTAGTGACATAAAATATTTGGAAATCCAATGAAAATTGTAGCAAACTGATATTCCTGGCTATACAGAAAATGTTGAAAAAATTCCGATTTACAAGAATATATTGAATATTATTGATGCTCGTGATTTGAAACAAGTGATATTTGATGAAAATTCAAAAAAAACCCTATGTTGGGCACCCAGGTTACTAGAAAATGGTTACATGATTAAGAAAAAAATTCTTCTCACCAGGAATGAAGAAGGAAGTGGTGGAATATTTAACAAAGTGTTTGGAGTGTCAACAGGTAAAGGTTGAGCATCAACACCCGATGGGGTTACTGAATCCTTTACCCATTCCTAAATGGAAATGGGAAATCATTTCCTTAGATTTAATTACAAGTCTTCGTAGAACAAAAAGAAATCATGATTCCATCATGGTGGTGATGGACACGTTAAGTAAAGAAACTCAATTTTTTCTTGTGTAATCTACATTTGGTACAACAAAAATTGCTCATATTTTCATGAAGGAAATTTTTTGACTTCATGGAATACCCAAGATGATAGTGTCCGACAGGGATGCCAAATTCACTTCTAATTTGTGGAAAGCGCTATTTGATGGCATGGCCACCAAATTGAATTTCAGTACAACAAAACATACCCAAACATATCAGAAAATGGAAAGAACCAACCATATTATGGAAGATATGCCTAGGATGTATGTTATGGATAGACCAACAAAATGGCAAGACTTTCTGCATTTGATAGAATTTTCCTACAATAACAGCCACCAAGCATCCATAAAAGTGAACCTTTTTGAAGCCTTGTATGGAAGAAAATGTCACACACCCCTTAGTTGGAGTCAACCAGAAGATAGACTGATTCTTGGGTCAGATGCCTTATAGGAAATGGAACAAACAGTGTGCCAGATTCAACATAATATTAAAGCATCACAAGATCAACAAAAAATCTATGCAGATGAAAAAGGGTCACACAAAGAATTTAAAGTCAAGGATCATGTCTATCTAAGAGCAAAAATTCGTGCCCCAGTTTTACGAGCCATTTGATATTCTGGATAGAGTAGGACCTATAGCTTATCAACTAGCACTACCTAGTCACATTAAATATCATAATATTTTTCATGTTTCCTTGCTAAAGAAGTATGTACATGATAACTCTTATATTATTGACTGGAAAATGTTACAAGTGGAACTTGAAGGAGACTTCATGGTAGAACTGCTCTCCATTCTCAATCGAAAATAGATCTAGCTCTACAATCGACTTGTCAATCAGGCTAAAGTGTAGTGGAAGCAATATACCCCTGAGGGGGCTACCTGGGAGTGAGAGGATGAAATACAGAAAAGTTTTCCAGCACGCTTCTAGTAGAAAATAACTATGAATTAAACACCGAGGATAGTGTGAGTATAAGGGGGGAAGCATGTAATATGCCATCTATTATGTAGTCTTATTTTTTAATCATTTGTGATGATAATAATGGCAGTGAAGCCATGATGATACGTTGGATAAATTGTTGTAGTTATGTATTTTCTTTATTAATAAAAAAAATTGAAGGAAACTTATGTAATTGGAAAAGACACTCGTGAATGAGATTGGATAAATTCTTCATCATAATGACTCTATAAAATTCTAGATAAGATTAAGGGATGGGAGAGAAAAATCCCTTAGAAATGCTTAGCTAAAGAAAGATGCTAAGTTGGTTGCAGTTAAAGTAGCATAAGAGAAAAAGGTGGGATTTAAAGGCAAAAGCCTAGGTAAGAAAGCAATAAAGACCATAAAAGTGAGATGCCACTGAAATGGAAACAATATCATGAGGAAGGGTATAGACTATCCATAGATGGGATAAATTCAGTGTTTGATTCTCTGGCAAACAATATTAGCTCGGGGGGAATTGGAAGACAGTTCGGGGTTGGGTGGTTAGTGTATTGCTCTAGTGTACGTTTCATAGTGAATATGACTGCAACTTACTAGTTAGGTCTATGAATGTTAATGAATTTATTCATTTACTGACATCCAAGAAGTACATAATAATTGGTGGATCTATGAATGTGTACGATAAAATATTTAGAATTTATTCATTGTCAAAATTGCTAGTTGATAGTTATAGGTTAAAAATGTTGATGTGAATAGAGAGAAATCCATTTCTATTTATTTATAGGTAGAAATGAAAAGAAAAAGGAAAATATGGTTGATGATATGATAACATCGATTTATTTATTTATGTATGTTATTAGAGTATGGATTGATGGATATGGGAAAAAGATTTTGTTAAATTATGAATAAATGAAGTAGCGTAATTTATGGTATTACAAAGAATAATAGTATGTATAGTAAGAAGAAAAGAACATAATTATGATACTGCAACACTGAGATCAATAAATGACTATGTATAAATCCTTAAAGAAAGAGAGAAGGAAGGAACGAGAGGCTACCTTGCATACATAGAACTATAAAATAAGAACATATTTTAGCTCAACCAAAAATACGGAGAATGCATTCGATTTGGCAGCAGCAAGGGCACCATTATATCACAAGTATTGTAGTAAATAACAAAAATGTGTAAATTGCACATCCAATAAGCTTCATTACTATGTGGGCTTTAATTGACATAAATCTAGAAACTATGCATAGAACAAACTGCAAGACTGTGCATGCATTAAATAACATACATATGTAAATCTTGAATCCAATAAGATTTAATACTATATGAGTATTAATTGACATAAATCCGGAATTGTGCATAAAACAAGCTGCAAGACTATGCATGCATGAAATAATATAAATATGTAAACTGGGTATCCAATAAGCTTCAATACGATATTAGTACTAATTGACATAAATCTAAAACTATGCCTAAAACATGCCACAAGACTATGCATACATGAAATAACATAAATATGTAAATTTTGTATCCAATAAGATTCACTACTATAGGAGTATTAATTAACAAAAATCCAGAAATGTGCATAAAGTAAACTGCAAGTTATAAATGAGATACATGATAAGAGTCAAGCCTGCACATGTATTAAGCATCAGTAATGGTAACTGTACATACAATAAGAAATAGGAATGGAAGCAGAATCCATCACTGGAAAAGGACATTATGCATGCTATTACTATAAAAACAAGTGCCACAAGTATAATTAATCCTCAACAAGTTGTACTATTTATAAATACCCTCGGCTTGAGATTGGTGATACATCATGCTAATATGCCTCTATGAAAGAGTCATCAAAAAAAAAAATAGATAATAACCAGTGGTACTTAGATAAAATTTGGTTACAGTAAATATTGGTACACTGGTATGGTCACAATCATACCAATCCATTGTTCAACTAGTTACGCCCAACATCACTAGAAATATACTCTAGAAAATGAAAAAGAAACCATGAAACAATGCCCTAATTGGCTGGAGCAGAGATCGTGAAGTGAACAACATGACACTCCATGTCAAATAGATGAATTGAATGCAACACTGAGGAACCACATCAGGTGATGACTGTAGAAGAGTTTCTCGTAGGAGAGAAGCCAAAAATGAAAGAAGTCTGACCCGACGGAGTAACCTGTGCAACAATGACAAATAAGTTATAAGGAATATGGGTTGTGAGTAGGGAAGAAGAATCAACATTGTAACTAGCACAACAAACAAATGAAAGACATGAAAAGGGAGAACCATTTCATATCAATTGAAAAATACATGTAGCACACCTTGGACTTATTATTAGGAAAAAGAGAAAGACCCTGTGATTATCATTGTTAGAAATCGAATTGGGGAAAGAGATTATGTGCATATCTATATGCAACATGATGTTTTCCCTTTAGTTTGAATTCATAAATCAAACTTTGAGTGGTGAACTCTCGCTTGTGAACATGCCCTACTCAAGAAAACAAATAATAAATGGACTATGTGAGACAAAAACCCCTGTGTAAAGGGAATCCTTCAAGCAAGGCCACACAAGAGATCTGCTAGGGAAAACAAACTAGACAATCCAAGCTAAGCATAGTTATAAAAACAAAACAAACTCTAATACCCCTAAGACACAGTTTGCTCGTAAAAAAATAAGTGAGGCAAATGAGTTAAGCCGTAGAGGCTGGAATAATCGAACAAACCAAATAGCCTTTCCTCTGTCCCCAAGTTCCACACTATGAAAGAAACAACTTAATTAAGAAGTAAAGTGGTATTGGAACCCTGAACAAATGATACCGTAGAGTCGTTACAGACCAGGCAAAAGACCCAGAACAAAAAACAAAGAACCCTGTTCTGAAGCATAGTAATAAAGGCTCGGAATGACCTACCTAGTATGCAAAGAAGAACACTTGAAAACCCCAGAAAGAAAATTGAGAGACAAGACCCCTCGGCGACGACCAAGACCAATCTTGTGCTTGCTACACAAGATATCAATTAGGGAAGAATGGTGGAAAAAAAAAACTCAAGTTACATTGCCAACACGAGGGCCCTCAATAAATTATAATAAAACCAAAAAAGGATTTATTCACCTTGGCACTGTCGTGAGAGAACTTGTCTTTGGGCCTGCATTTTGCTCCTGGTAAAAGATAAAACACCCTGCCAATTCTATGGAAAGTAGCTGCAAGACACAAATAGTAATGGGTAAATTTCAAGAGGAGTTCCAGATCCAAGAAGAAAAACCACCAAAGAGTGGTGATTGTTGGTGAAATTGTGCCTACCCAGAGCAATGATGTGGCCCTAGATTTCAATGGCGAATGCATGAATGAGGTGCCGAAGTGAAGAGAAGAGGAAGCCTTGCTTCCACTAGAAGGAAAATCTAATTGTAAGAATTAGTCCAATGAACGAGAAGCTAGGGTTGCATACAACTTAGGGTCTAAGGAAGAAATCTAATTCATTGATGCCCAACATCACATCCCTACCATCCATGAATTCACACACTTCTCGAAGGACCACGTGAAATACATGTGACCACATGCACGTCGAGGGAAATGAGTGGTTAGTGAGAATTCCAAGGCAGGGCACAGAGTATGGGCGGGGTTCGCATTAATATGTTCTACACCTTAATGGTGAAATAATATTTAGCCTAACTTAATAAATGTGTACAGAGTAGGATATAAACCATGCGCACCATTGAACCATGTACCTAAGTATATATTTTAAAACCCTTAGTAGGTATAGTTGTTATCAAGGGGGGTGGGGTTATTCCACATACATATGAACCAATAATGAGGGGGTTCATAAATGGAGTACTTAGAAGTTAAGGTGTCATGAGATGCATTCATGTAGGTGGTAAGGTGAATGGAAACCTTAGGGGAATTGATTATGGTGTTAGATCCCATTAGGATAATACATGATTAAAGAGGAAGAAAGTAGTTTGGAAAAATAAATTTCAAAGGACTGAGGTATGTTACACCAAGCATTAATGTTTTAAGGGATACATCTCATTCCTCTTAGGCTTGCATTAAGGAAGAGGAAAAGAGATGTAAGGAGTATTCTTAAATATTTGACACTTCAATATCTACACACTAATGCCAATATTTAGACAAGGAAAAAGAAGAAAGTGAAAGAGTGTGATAGATAAAGAGGCATAATACTAAGGAAAAGAAAAAGAACACGTGATGTAGAAAATTAAGTAAAAAGATATTAGAATTATGATTGTTATAATTGAAATTTTGGGTATTTTGATATTCACAAGGTCCATTTAATGTAGATTCATTATAAAATAAATCAATAACATACATGTTATCATTGATCTCAATAGTTCTTTTTAGCCCAAGAAAAATTACTACCATAGTTTTGTGTGAAACAAGGAACTATAAGCTCAACCAAATTGTAACATCCCTTTTTCTAATCCCCAAGTTTTCTAATGTAATTAAAGTTTGATAATGTTCAAGAGCCAACATGAACATGTTTCCAATACTATTTGATGTAAATACTTTTATATAATTATAATCTATTAATTTGAAGAAGAAGATAAAGCTTATATGGATCCCAACGTCTCAAAGGATAGCTTGCTTAGGAATGTTTTAAGGGATATTGGGAAATTTCCTATTATTTTACCCCTAATTTTCTTATTGAACTATGAAATTTCCAAGTAGTTACGAGAGCATGTGGCATGAACCACATAGGAATGGGCTATGTACCTTACAAATAGACTACTAATTGACTTCTTAGTGCAAGAAGGGGACCTTAGACCTTTTTTGTAAGCAATGCTCATGCGGAAAAGCAATGGTAGTTTTTGGAATTGGAGTGGGGAGTATTATAGTGATTGGAGAATGTAGATTCATAAGGGAGACCTAAATCATATGTAAACCTAGAATGATTTTTAACTTGTAGCCCTATAACCCTATAAAACCATGTTTAGAAAATGGACCATAGAGTTTAAGCTTTGAATTTTGATAGCTAAAGAAATCAATGAAGCAATACCTCCACCTGAGTCAAGTAGACCAAGAATAAATATTCTATTTGGTTCTATTTGTGTAGTTGAAGCAATAGAAATAAGGACAATCACCAAGGGACCATTGGAAGTAATGAAGGGGTTTCCCTTTGTGTTTTACATTCCCTTAGGGGGCATGCTCTATTGTGCAATGATCTAAAACTCAGTGCTTGAGAAGTGCCATACCTATTTCCTAGCAAATAAATGAGATTGATCATCACCTTCTATCCCGTGAAATGAACCATTTCATGCAATACCTTGAGTTAAGAATACTTTAGGCATTCTATATGGCTTATGGGTGGCCACCTATAATAATTTTGTAATGTATCATTCCCTAAAGTTGGGTGGAGAGTGGTTGTCCCTTCTTTAGTCTCCAATGACTTTAAGAGGAATAGATAAGTGTATTCCTTTGTTGAAAATGAATTGTAAATATTGTTCAACAATTCCTGTTTAAATCATATGCTAGATTCATTATGTATAGTAGGATTATATTTATGGTATTATTATTTGAACGTGCATGACTAGTGTGTTAAGCAATTAACATGGTTTGTTTGACTATTAAAATGCATCTGTTTATGAACATGAAATTCTATGTGAAATGGGAGACTTTCATCTATGTTAAGTAAGAATGTTATGAGTTTTATGTTCATGAAATAAGAGGCGAGCCGTCTTTGTGCTGAATATGTCACGTTTGTATGCATACTTGTAATTATTTATGAATCTTTATGATGTACGATGTTTTTCCAACGAAACAATAATAATCGAACTATGATCACGGTTGTGGATAAGTTTTTCGTAGTATCCTTATTTCTTGTGAGTTTTAATTAATAAGCATAGTCTTCCCCACATAGGGCAGAGGATCATTATTCTTACTATGATTTTTGAAAGGACATATTGAGGATGGGAACTAAAGCCAACAGTAGAAATCTTTATGAGAAAAGAAGGAAATTTGGGCTTGTGCCATTGTTTTGCCCAATGTAGAAATTTGATGTTTGACCCTTGCCTTTCAAGGGATCAAGACAATTTGGGGACTTAAAAAACTTAGAAATTTGAAGATGGATTTCCATTGTTATTTGGTATAGTATTAGAAATTGAAGTTTGGCTACACCAACGTTAGCCTTGATTACATAGTCAGAAGGAGGTTGTTTCAATATTGAACCATTATGGGGAAAACCTCACACGTAGTTGTTGGTGTCCGAGTGTGAATGAACTATTCAACCCTTTTCCACATTAATTCATCAATCCGGGTGCATATAATTTCAAGGTAACGCGCAAGGTATATGGAGGAACAAGGTTATAATCTTACATCAGCCAAGGATTCACGACTATGAAATCAAAGCATCGTTGTAACAAGAATTAGAAATAAATTGTAGAACTTAAAAGGGATTCACAACAAGCGATAGAGATCTATAACAACAATGATAAATGAACACAAAATAAATGAAACAACACACATAAAAGAAATATGCAGCACCTGATCACAAGAGTGGGCCCAGCTCTTTGATCAGGGCTGCGTTAATTTATAGCTAATAAGAGAACAACAATACTTCTTGTATTTGATTAATATGTAAAAGAGTTGCTACAATATATATCTTTGTGTGGCTAACCCTTCACATATGAATAAAACCCATTTTATACAAATACATGGGAATAATATATTCCCCAAAACCTGGCAACTAATGCCCACAATATACAACAGTTCAGAACAACAACTAATTGCTGAGAGAGCGAGAACAGAAAAGATCCAAAATAGGCTCGAAAGAAGTTGCGAGTTGGTTATGTTGTTACAATGTTTCTGAACAGCTGCTGTGAACGTGAGACTGCTGCTATAAGCTGTGAAAATGATACCTGTTCACCGAAATCTGCGGAAATAACAAGTTTTAGTAGCTCACATAGGCAAAACCGCTGTGAATTTAATTCATCAATTAAATATTCCAAGATACATTAGAAAGAAGGGTTATCTCATAATTTTATCACAATAAATGCATATCAATTGGTGTAAAAGGATGAAAGGATGGGTGAAAATGTAAAGAAAATATAAGTAGATTTGGTGCCCAACATCTCCTCCCCAACTAGCCTTTTGCATGGCCTCATGCATCTCGCTGCTTCCATAGGTCTGGGTTGGAATGGCCGTGGTCCTCGTGGAGTTGGGCGAGATCATACTCATTTGCCATGTCTATTCCTGAGACCTTGTACCCTTTCGAGAGAATAACGTCCTTCCACCAATCATCTGGTACATTATATGTTGGGGTATAATGTTCTGTTGGCAGTCAAATGACGGGAAACCTGAACAGGAGTCCCATCCACTGGACCTTGCATGTTTGGACACATGCAACATATCTTGGCACCCGACTTAGTGCTCGTGAAAAATTTGGTGCTCCAAAAGGTTCCCTGTTCCAGACAGATGTAGGTGACATCATCCACCTTTTCTGACAACTATCAAGGGCCTCATCTTGAAAAGTGACTATTTTTTTGAGACAAAGATCAATACACCACTTCTGTGTCCTCAAGATATATTCCCTATTTCCCTGAATCTCTAAAATGGTGTTGTGCTTATTGTGCATAGTTATAGAACGTTCATGCTCTCCTCACATCATAAGAGGTTGTGTGTTTTGATTTGACTCAAATGTATTAGAAGCCTTCTGCTAATTTATCTAGTTGATAGTATAGGAGGTGAGAGCTCTTAAATGAATGTCACCCACATATGGAATCAGATTAAACTCTTTGTCATCGCGCAGGAAGTATCCATGCAGATAGAGCTCACAGATCAAATGTTTAGTTACTAAGTCACAGATTCTCAATATACGGACGAACTGTACAAAATCCTCGATCTCATGACTAACATTATTCTTAATGGTTTCCAAACAGAAGAAAATAAATTTCTCATGCAAGAACAAGGCATAAATAGAAGCAGGAGGGTGACATGCCATAACCTGTTGTACCAGGCAAACATATGTTCTTTGTCAGCCTTCAATTCCAACACTTTCCCTTCCAACTGTTCTACTTTGAGCTTTTGCTTCGTATACCTCAACTGTAATATGTCCACTCACTCTACATACTCGAAGATAGCCTTGGATGACTGCTCTCAGACTCTTTTCACCTCATTTTGATATCGGGTCGTGGTGGATTTCCAAGTTTGAATCTCGGCTGTTAAGGAGAATTCATGGCCATCGAACAAGTGCTCAATAGGATGCCTTTGAGTAGTAGCAGAGGTCATCGGCACATGATCTACCTTTTTTTCTCCCTTGACCACCAGAGCTTTAGGCTTCTTAGCCCGCCGTTTATACTTCCTTACCTGCTTCTTAAGTCGATGCACCTGTCTTCTCAACCTTTGAGCCTCTGTTTTCAATCGCATCATATCTTTGAACTGTAGTTGATATTCATTTTTAAGGGGCGACCTCCTTTTCTCACACAGTTCTACCATTCCTGCTTAACGACCACTTTGTCTGGCCCTACAGCTAGTTCAGAAGGTGGTGGATTACTCGAGGGAGTATCTACTGGTCCATTTGTCGGGTTCTTCTCCCTTAGTTCTATCTCTCGGGAGCAATCACTTCTTGTTTGACAACAAATTCAACCAGCCCTACAGCTGGTTCAACAAGTGGTTGATTACTCGGAAGAGTATCCACTGGTTCATCTGTTGGGCACTCCTTACTTGGTCCCCCTTCTTCGGGAGCAATTGCTTCCTTTTTGATAATTAACTCAATCGGCTCTGGAGCTGGTTCAGCAAGTGGTGGGTTGATCAAAGGAGTATCCACCGGCACTTTGACCGGGATTCCCCTGCTTGGCTCCTCTATTTCAGAAGCATTCACTTCCTCCTCCCTTCTAGGCTCCAGGGCATTTGTTGCCTAAACAACGCTTTCTTCATGCACTTGTTGTTCATGTTCTTCTGTGGGGTGTTCCTCATCCCTCTATTCTTCAGAATGACCTTGCTAAGAATCAACAGCCAACATATTAACAGTGGTCGGACCTTTAACCGACCCATCAAACTTTAAAATGGGAGGGCCAACAACCTCCTTCTCTGAGCATCGGGGAGAATGAGACACTCTCACTCCTCCTGGAATGGAGGCACAAAAATGAGACTGAAAGATGTTTTCTCCTATGTATGTATCGGATCTGTCTCTAACATGGAGTTCCATCCCTTCTCCTGCAACAATTCTTCTCTAGCTCGAGGCTCCCTCCTATGTTAATTCCTATCCTACAATTGCCACAAGTTCTTGTGGGGCAGTGCCAAACTCAGGATTTATTCCTTCCACATTTTCTGGGACTGGATGGGTAGGTGGTGGTTCTTGTGTAATACCACCACCCATATCTGACGCTTCCCAAGAAGATGGTGTTGGCACTGTTTCCTCTGGCACGTCATTAATAAAGGTGAATTCTTGTATCATCATGTCAGTCTCATCCATCATGTCCATAATTCCTTCCTCCATCGGCACCATAGTCAAGGCTAGTTCTTGTGTAACAGCCTCATCTGTGGCATTGACAATTTCTTCTATTTTGAGCCTTTCTTACTCCGGTCATTCCTCTTCCATCGGCTCTTTAGTCGAGGCTGGTTCTTGTATAACAACCTCGGCTGTGGCACTAACAGACTTTTCCACTTCAGGCTCCCTTTGTTGCTCTGGTCTCTCTTCTTCCATTGGCTTCATAGTTGAGGCTGGTTCTTGTGTAACAGCCTTGACTATTTCTTCCATTTCCATTTCTTTAGGCTCTTACTAGTCTACATATTCCTCCTCTGTTGGTTCCTCCTCCATTCTCTTTGGTTCCTCTTCTCTAGTAGCTACAACGACTGTTATCTCTTCTTCTATTGATTCCTGGAATGTTGCCCACGATATTTGAAACTGGGCCAATGCATGCATAACCAGTAATTGAACCAGCCTGTGGTTGGTAATGACTGCAGTAACCTGTCATGAACATCGAGCAGACTGTGCCATCAATTGGAGGTTCTTCAACAAAAATAAAGGCATATTGAACAAGAAGACCTATGATTCTGGCAATCGTAGATGAGCTAACACCCTGAAATGATATTTGAATACAGTGGTGTATTATCCCTCGCAAGTTATGTATTTCATTACAAAACTTGCTACATCACCGCATGGATGCGGTAATGAGTTTTGGTCATACCCCCAACCTTTTTGGATGACACACTCGCTGGCCTGCACAAATTCTTTAGGGAACTCCATGGGGGAAGTCCTTCATGAAAACCAGCTCTGTCCCTGCTGAGGCAATCCACTAACTTCTGCGATAACTTCCTCTATGACAGGGATTTCTACCCCTCGGACTCAAGAGCTGTTTTCAGTCAAATTCGTTGCGAATTCCACTGCAATTCCTTCGTCGAATATTTGCAACCTATTAAAATAAACATCCCAACCTGCATTGACAAAAATTTTCCATGCTTATCTATTGTTGCAAACCAAAGTGGTGTCCTTCGACTTGTGACGCACATCCAACCCATCCATTGTTGTGAAAACAGTAACAACACTTGGACACAGTTGGTTGTTGGTGAGAGAGTAGCAGCAACCACATTAGCATCAATGGTGACAACATGGCGAAGCGTGGGGTAAAAAATAGTGAAAGTGGTTGGTAAGTTTTTTAAAAATGCGAAGAATAATGGCGAATCATGGTAATATGGTGAAATAATTACAATGATTAATTGGAATTTATTGTAAAAGACCGATTGGTTATTGGACATACGTAATTCAAATTCTAATGCATCAAAGTCATTATCACGAAATCACAGAATTTTAGGGTTACCATTCGCACCATATTTAATAATAATATGTCATTATTATGGTTTTTAAATGTGTCATCGTTTATTCATGATGGGATCCCCCAACTTAAATGTAGCCATCCACAACACGTATGTGTCTCATCAATGGAATATTTTAATTGAATCCATAAGAGTCAGCGGAGACATACCTAGAGACCTACCTCACGGTGGAGTAATGACAGAGTAACCAGTGGAGTAACAACAACGACATAGTAACAACACCAACAAAGTAACAGCACTGGCAGAGTAACAACATAGCCGGGGTAACAACAACAGTGGAGTAACATCAGCGGTGGAGTAAAAACACCAATGAAGTAACAACAACGGTGGAGTAACAACAGTGGCAGAGTAATATCACTGACAGAGTAACAACAATGGTGGAGTAGCAACACCGATGGAGTAACAACAATGGTGGAGTAATAGCAACGGCGAAGTAACAACATTGATGGAGTAACAACAACGATGGAGTAACAGCACCGATGGAGTAACCGCAATGGCGAAGTAAGAACATTTGACACTTAGAAAAATTTTCAGGAGTAACAATAGTGGCAGAGTAACAACACTGACAGAGTAACAACACTGACAGAGTAACAACATCAACTATTACTTGGAAAAAATTTTAGCTCCTCATCATTAGATTTTGATCATTATTCCTGCAAAAGGCAAACAAGTAAGTAGTAACAGCATATATATATAATTTTAACAAAATGCATAGGAGGAATTCTCTGCACCAACAACCATCAAACCATATTTATCAGAGAGATGTTTGATGAAGGCATCCTTAGAAGTTAGATAGTGATATAATTTTAGGCGGTGTCCATTTACTAAGAAAGAAGTACAAGTATCATTTACTATAACCAATCTGATTGTTACATTGTCAAACATAGCGTCCACTTCATAGGGTCCCATCCAATGAGTGCGAAGCTTTCCATTAAAATCTTTAAAATGTCAGTCATAGAGCAGTGCCCAATCTCTTGTATGAAACATCTTATTCTTGATAAATTTATCATGCCATTTCATTCTCTACTGTTGAATAGCAGTATCTTTCTAGACAACCACTGAATGGATTTCATCTAACTCATCGATCTATTCCAGCCGGTGTTTTTGGGCCTCTGATAAGTCTAATCCTACTTCCAAAGTTGTCCTGAGTGTGCTGACCTCAAATTCTATTGGGAACAAGGGGGATTTCCCATAGACTAACTCAAATGGTGAAAACTTGGCTGTGTTCTGCCATGTTGTTCTATATGCCCAGAGAGCCTTTGGAAGTTTCTGAAACCAATACCGATGATGGCTTGCTACAGTTTTTGTTAAGATATTCTCCAATACCTTGTTTGTACTTTCTACTTGTCCATTCGCCTGGGGTTGGTAAGGAGTTGTCACCTTGTGTTTGACCCCATATTTCTTCATAAGCCTTGCTATCATGTGGGATGTGAACTATGCCCCTCCATCTAAAACAATTTCCCTTAAAGTACCATATCGAGCAAAAATCTCTTCAAAAAGAAAATTTGCAACCACTCGTTCCATTGATTTCCCAATAGCTTTGTCTTCCACCCACTTAGTCACATAATTAGTGCATACAAGAATGTGAACCTTCTGATGAGAAGGTGGGTTGAAAGGTCCACCAAAATCAATTGCAAACTTCTCAAAATATTCGAGGACTATGTGGGGCTGCAATGGCATTTCATTCGGTTTTCTAGGCTACCCCATGCGTTGACAACTGTCACATCTTTGGACATAATCTCAAGCATCTCGAAAGATAGAAGTCCAATAATATCCCATTTGCAACACCTTGTCGCTTATTCTTTTATCTTCAAAATTTCCTCCACAAGGGCCATCATGGGCAGCTTTCAATATCTCATAAATGTCATCCTGAGATACATAACACTGAATTTGCTGATCAACCCTTGTGTGAAAAAAGTATCCTGTCATCCATGAATATCGGGTACTATGATGGATAATTTTCCATTGTTCCATGTATGACAAGTGACGAGGTACTTTCCTTGTACCAAGATAGTTAGCAATATCTACATACCACGGGGTGTTAGCAGAAATTGCAAAAAGATGCTCATTTGGAAAGCTATCTTCTATAGGTGCAACTTCAGAATTATTATCTAGTCTAGATAGAAAATCAACAACCACATTGTCCTTTCCTGGTTTATCTACTATGGCGATGTCAATTTCTTGAACTAACACAATCCATCATGTAATACGACCAGGAGTAATGGATTTATTTATCAGATACGTGATTGCTCCATGATCAGTGTGTACAAAGGTGGGATAACCAGTAATATAATGTCGGAACTTATTAATGGCATTGATGACAGCAAGGAATTCTTTTTCAGTCACTGTGTAGTTTAACTCAATAGGGGCGAAGTTATTACTAACATAGTAAACTACATATGGTACTTTGTCCACTTGTTATCCCAAAACTGCCCCAACTGCTATCTGAGAGGCATCAACATGTATATGAAATGGTAATGTCCAGTCCGGCCCTTAAAGGATAGGAGCCCTACAGAAAAGTTCTTTGATCTTCACAAAGGCTGCATCATATTCATCTACCCTCACAAAATCTGCATCCTTTTTTAGCAATTGAAAAAGTGGATGTGCTATCTTAGCAAAATTTTATATAAAGTGCCTGTAATAACTAGCACAACCAGATAGAGACTGGTGGGAAGCTTAGGGAGCTGAGAGGAGCCATAGTCAACCATGAGACTATGTGGAACATCAGAGCCATGGCCCCAGGAGGGGATCGCGAAAAGGACCCACCCTTTCCACCTAAGCTTGCTACATTTCCAAATCTGGTTGCAGCATGCAATAAATGGCCAACAACTGAAAGCCAACAGAAGTTTGTAAAAAAAATGGAATCCATGCCCAAAGTTTCTCTGTCGACTGAAGAACCCTACAAAGTAACATTAAACCTAGGAGAATGAGGTGTTATTGGACAGTTCATAGGCTCATGGCCCTCCCCTAAAGCTGTAGATCCCTGGGTGCAAAGGAACTGGTGATCTCTGGTCAAGGAAGGAAAAAAAAGCCATTTTGTTGGTAAAGGCTTCTTTGTATTCATATTTGAAGAAAAAGGAGATAGGAACCTCATATTTAGAAATAACCCGTACTTCATGGGGCCTCAGGGTCTATATCTAAACCAATGGACACCACACTTTGATCTGACTCAGGATGTGCCCTTAGCTGTTCCGGTCTAGGTGTGATTGCCCCATCTACCTCTGCGCTGTTGGAACCCTAAATCCTTAGAAGCCATATGCAACAAACTCAGTAAATACATCGACCGAGCAGAAAGAAGAGATCTGTATTCCTGTGCGAGAATTTGTGTAGAAGTAGACCTGGAGGAAGGTCTCCTTGAAGCTATTAAACTGATGGTGGCTAACTGGACACACATACAAGTGCTAGACTATGAGAAACTCCCATTTAAATGCCGGCACTCCCATGGATATGGGAATTATAAGCAATGAAGAAAGAAATTAGAGGTGGAGCTGAGAAGGATAAAGGAGATCAATGGACTCAGGTTCAGAAATCAAGAACAACTGAGCAAATAAACATGAACAAAGGGAAATCCCTATCCACTTGGAGGGGTGCGCCCCCCCCACCGCCCCCACCCCGAAAGCCCAAGCAGAAGGAAGCTCAGTCCCACCAAGACCAGACATAACAACAAACCCCTTTGAAATACTTAGCACACTAGAGAAACTCCAAGATCCAGCAGATAAAGAGGATGAACAACAGGCTAACAAAATGGAAGAAAACAAAAGGCAAGAGGAAACAATCTCTCTCCAAATAAAAACCCCAAAAGGTGCCTCTAGCTCCCAAACCTATGCAAATATGACAAGGAAGAAGACCCCAGAGATATCGAGATCCTCGGAAGATGAAACAACTGAGAGGCCATCGAAAAGAGAGGGAAGGAAAACTCACAAAGAGGCCAGCAAAGAAGAAGTAGAGAGACAAAAAATGCAAGGCAACCAGACCACCATAGAGATGTCTATTGGAAAAAATACTAGAACCAAAGCTCCCAGTGAAGGTGTTGCCCCAACCCTAGGCAGTAAATAATGTGATTAGTCTCTTGGAATTGTAGAGGACTGGGGAATCCATCAAAATCTTAAGTAATCAAGAACCTACTAAAATGAGAACTCCCCAAGATCCTCATGCTCCAAGAGACTAAAATAGAAGGTGAAGCCCTTCTAGAACTCAGCAAAGGAAAATGGAAAACAAAAGCTAGAAAAGAGGTAAGTAGCAGAGGTACATGCAGTGGGATAGCGACTCCTTGGGAGGATGACAAGTTTAAGCTTGAGAGCTCCTTTCAGATGCAACACTAGATTTACACCGAACTCCGACACTTCTCAGGTAAGATAAAATTTTCTCTCGTTAATATCTATGTACGTGTCCTATATGTAGAAAAGGAAAATTGCTGGAAAACTCTGACCAATTCTCTGGAAGCTTACTTCGTCAAGAATATAATTGTTGCGGGAGACTTCAAACTAATCCTAGACCCAAAGGAAAAAAGAGGAGGAACCAGCAGCAGGGACCACTTTCTTCCCTTAGTGGAAAACCTGATTCAACAATGGGATTTATTGGACTTCAAGCCAAAAAAAGGGCTTTACACATGGACAAATAATAGAATAAGGGAGGAGCACATATAATCTAGGCTGGAAAGATTCCTTCTCCAGAGTTCCTTCCTCTTTGATAAGATGATCATTTCCATAAAAATTTTGCCAAAGTTGAATACAAACCATAAACCCATCCTCCTTCTGATGGAAGAAGAAGAAAACCTGGGGCCAATCCCATTCCAGTTCAGCCCGTTAAGGGAAAACAGAGAAGGGTTTTTGGATACAGTGAATAAGGCATGGTCCATCCATGTTCCTGGATCGCCCAGATATGTTTGTGAGGAAAAGATAAAAGCCACCAAAATAGCCCTGAAAAAATGGACAAACAATCCCATAGATTCTCCCACTATCCAACGAAAACAAAGCACAAAGAATTTGCTGGAACTGCAAGTGGGCCTAGAGATGCAAGACATTACCAGCGTAAAAATTCATAGCGAACAAGAATACCAAATCAACACCCTCCAGACATTTAGAGAGGAGGAAGAATACTTGAAGCTCAAGTCACGCAATCTCTGGATTGTGTTTGGCGACAAAAATATAGCCTTCTTCCTATTGACATGGTGAATTTTTGTTAAAATTGGCAACCAGGGCAAAACTTCATGTGGGTCATCTTATTCATGGATAATAATATTTTTATTAGATTCCTCTCGTCGAGAGGTGTAGGATTGATATAAAGATCATCCAATTCCGATAAGTATTCATGGAGATATGAATTTATTTTGATTATGGAATTATTATCAAGCTGACCTACAACTCATGTAGGCTCAGAAGCCCAACAGTCGCATCTATTCACCCACCAACGTTTTGTATAAATATAAGAGAACTTTTCCTCATTTGGACACACTCATCTCATCACATCTCTCTCTCTCTACTGTGCAGATATGAGTCTCTTCTCTACTGCGCTGAAATGGGTCTCTCTCTCTCTCACATGTGAAGCCGGAAGCTTTTGAATTTGAAGCTGCAACCGCAGAAGTAAAGATTGACTTGTGTGGCCTAGAAGATCTCCTCTTTGGAACTGCCCTGTAGGTTCATCTGAGCCTCCTTTGAAAGCCTCAACTTTTGGTGGTGGAATGAAGTCAATCCGACGAACGGTTTACAAGATATCGACTGCCCTAGTTTGAAGCCAGAAACTGCTGAAACTGAAGCTGCAACTGCAGAAGTAAAGATTGACTTGCATGGCCTAGAAGATCTCCTCATCTAAACTATGTTGTAGGTTCATCTGAACCTCCTCTGGAAGCCGAAACTTTTGGTGGTGGAATGAAGTCAATCCGACTGTCGGTTTGTGAGATATGGTCTGCCCTAGTTTGATAATGAAGCCGCTAATGCTGATGCTACTGATCTAGGGTTTGCTACTGCTGATATGAATCAGATTTATTGTACTATTTCTCTCTGCTGAATTATTGAAGATAAAAGAAGATTTGATCAAAGGGTTTCCCCACACATTGTGGGGTTTGTCCCTGGCTAGCCGCCACATCTTGTGTCTCTTGTCTTGGCTTGTTTTCTATCGATCATTTAATGTTCTATCTGCACTTTACTTTATGTACATATGATTTCTAATCGGTGGAATATAATAAGAAAAATAAGTAAACTGTTATAAGCATAGAACATACCATAAATTAACATGGTATCAGAGCTGAGGTGAAGATAAAGCCCAAGCAAGAGCAAGAGCAATCATTGAAGAGAAGATTGGCAAGTCTATCCTAAAAGAACTATGGGGTCATCAACACTCTTTCCTGCCGAAGACAAGCTCCGTGAGAAAGCTGACTATCACGGATGGAAGATGTCTATTGATCTAACCCTTGAAGATCAAGGAGTGCTGGACCATGTAAGAGGCAATATTGTTGAGCCTTCATCAAATGCATCTGCTGCTGCTTGGAACAAATGGAAAAATGGAGAAGTCAAAATAAAGAAGATCATCCGGGACTCTATCGACAAGCGCTTGGTGGCCTACATCTCTGATCTAGACACCTCCAAGGAAATCTACAACAGACTGGTGAGTTTATTTAAAGTTAATGATGCAAATCAAGTTTTGTTTCTTAGAAATAAGTTGAGGGAAATCAAGAAGGGTAAAGATGAAAGTATGCAGGCATACTTCTTAAGAATCACTGAGATCAAGAACGATCTCCTATCTATTGGGGAAACCATTACTGACAGAGAAATGGCACTCATAACTCTCGGAGGATTACCATCTGAATGGTATGTGTTCAGGACTACTCTTTTGAACAATAATGTAATTCCTAGTTTCGAGGAATTAATGGCTAGATGCATTCAAGAACAAACAAGGGTAGAAGAGCAGGAAATGCCCTTGCCTAAAGGTCCTCCTGCTGCTTTTTCTTCTCATGCTAAGAAAAGAAATAATTCTGGGTCTAAATAAAAAAGAAAGGTTGGATTTAAGGGTGGAAGAAAAGGACGATGTTTCATTTGCAATAAAGCAGGTCACTATGCAAGGGAATGCCCTGATAGAAAGGACTCTCACCGTGACGATGATCAAAATCCCTCTCATGGTAATCGAAGGAATGGAAAATTCAACAACAAAGGAAAAAGGAATGTGGGAAATCAAGGAAGAGGGCAACCATTCAAGAAGGCTAGAAATTCCACGTATGAATCTAACACTGTTGACGATAAGCAGGCTGAATATTATCTACCAACTGCTCTATCTACCTCCGCTCATTCAGACTCAATGGGAATTTCGCTCATTGATAGTGGTGCCTCAAGACCCTTCACTGGTTACAAAGAAGTACTCTATAATCTGGTAGAGAAAGAAACTAACCTGGAAATTGTCCTTGGAGATGACATGAAATACCCAGTGAAAGGTGTAGGCAATGTTTCTCTTAAACTGAATCAAGGTAATACGATTCACTTACAAGATGTATTATATGTACCTGATCTAAAAAAGAACCTGGTATCCATCTCGGCAATGGAAGACAAAGGCTATAAGGTAACCTTCAGCGATGGTAAGGTACGCATATGGAAAAATAATGTTAAAGATGCTTTCACTCTTGGGTTTCGAGTCGATTCTTTATATCAAGTTGGTGGAAGTCCGCTAGGAGTCATGTCTTGTGACACAACGCTTCAGTCTGACCTTTGGTATCGGAGGTTTGCCCACCTTAATTACAAATCTCTACCCAATGTACGACAAATGGTGACAGGGATGTTTGAATTCCAAGTAGAGAAAGAAGGTGTATGTCCGGGATGTGCCGAAGGAAAGCTCAAAAGGGGACCATTCCCTTCAAGTCAAAGCAAGACCTCCAATATATTACAACTAGTTCACTCAGACATATCAGGTATGATGCCTGTGAACTCCTTGGGAGGATACTCATATTATCTCACTTTTACAGATGACCATTCTCGAAAGACCTGGATATACTTCTTGAAAAAGAAGGATGAAGTGTTCCCTTGATTCCGACAATTCAAAGCCCTAATCGAGAATCAAACCGAAAAGAAGATCAAGATCTTAAGAACTGACAATGGGACTGAATATGAATCTAATGAGTTCCATGATTTTTGTAAAGAGGCTGGCATCAAGAAGGAGAATACTACACCATATACTCCTGAACAAAATGGTGTGGCAGAAAGGAAGAACCGCACAATTATGAAAGTTGTCCGGGCCATGCTACATGATCAAAGTCTTCCTAAGTTTCTATGGGCTGAAGCTGCATACACTGCCGTATATGTACAAAATCGATGCCCTCATCAAGCATTGGGTTCCAAGACTCCTGAAGAAAAATTCACTGGTGAGAAACCTGATGTTTCTCATTTTAAAATTTTTGGAAGCCTTGTATACTTTCATGTGCCGAAAGAGAAAAGAAATAAATTGGGAGCATCTGGAAAGAAGGGAATTTTCGTGGGCTATGGTGAAAATACTAAAGGCTATAGAATCTATGTAGCCGATCAAAGGGAAGTCATAATTAGTCATGATGTCACCTTTGACAAAGATATGGCTCTCAGCAAGGTGATCAATCTTCCGACTTTGAGGAGCTCTCAAGAAGCCGACACCAGGGAACCGATAGAAAAGGATGATGAATCAATGCCTGATGTAGAAGAACCCATGGATCTGATTGATCCTCCTCCATATTAACCTTCCTCTTCTAGGAAGAGGCCTTCATGGCTTAAAGGGTTACTTGATGATGCTGAAGGACATGCTACACCCCGAGGAACCTTTCGTGAAAGTAAGAAACCTAATAGGTATCAAGGATACCTGACCATCATGAGCACGATCATACAAAATGAGCCTTCATCATTCTCATATGCCATCAAGCATCAAGTATGGAAGGATGCTATGACTGAAGAATATGAGTCTATCATAAAGAATGATGTTTGGGAAGTAGTTCCCAGACCCCTGGACAAGACTGTTGTTACTTCCAAATGGCTTTACAAGATAAATCATGCAGCAGATGGAAGCATGGAAAAGTATAAGGCTCGTTTTGTTGCTCGAGGTTTCTCCCAAAAGGAAGGTATAGACTATGATGAGATATTTGCACCTGTTGCCAGATATACGACCATCCGCTCGATCATAGCCCTTGCCGCTTCACAAGGATGGAACCTACATCAGATGGATGTCAAGACTGCGTTCTTGCATGGCTCGATCAAAGAAGAGGTCTACGTGGAGCAACCCGAAGGATTTGAGATTTATGATCGAAAATCTCATGTATGCAGGTTGAAGAAAGCTCTCTATGGGCTGAAGCAAGCACCCCGAGCATGGTATGAGAGGATTGATAGCTACTTGATGAATCTGGGATTCACTAGGAGTGAAGCTGATCCTAACCTTTACTTTAAGGTTGAAGATGACAAGCCTCTCATACTAGTATTGTATGTGGATGACCTCTTTCTAACAGGTGTAGACCCTCTCATTCACAAATGTAAGAGGGAGCTGGCCTCTGAATTTGAAATGAAAGACCTAGGACGGATGCACTACTTCCTAGGACTTGAAGTGTGGCAAAAACTAGGAGAAATTTTCCTATCTCAAGGAAAATATGTGGTGAAGATATTGGAAAGATTTGGAATGGTGGACTGCGAGCTTGTAACTACTCCGATGGAGCTTGACTTCAAGAAGTTAAGCGGTAGTGTTGTTGGACCTGTTTTACGAAATGCTACCGAGTATCGGCAACTCGTCGGAGCATTAATGTTCTTAGTGAACTCCCGTCCAGATATATGCTTTGCGGTCAACACGTTGAGTCAACATATGGTTGAACCCCACCACATACACTGGATTGGTGCCAAGAATCTGCTGAGATATCTTCGTGGCACTATCACTTATGGGTTAAGATACATTGCCAGAGATGTGAGACTATTTGGATACATAGATGCTGACTGGGCAGGCAATGTGGAGGACCGTAAGAGCACTTCCGGGTGTTGTTTCTTCTTGGGATCTGCTTCGATATCCTGGATGAGCAGGAAACAAAAGTCGGTGGCTTTGAGCACCGCCGAAGCAGAGTATATTGCTGCTAGCATAGCTTCTTGTGAAGCTTGGATTGATGTGTTCTCCATGGCAATTGTAGCAGGATTGATGTGTTCTCCTGTGAGGCCTGGATTGATGTGTTCTCCATGGCAATTGTAGTAGGATTGATGTGTTCTCCTGTGAGGAAAGGATTGATTAGTTCTCCTGTCGAGGCATCCTACCCATACAGTCTGGGACTCATGGGAAGTGCCTCTCATCTGATCAATGAGCAGGGAAATGAAGTTAGGGACCATAGTAGTACCAATGGACGCATCGTTGTAACTACCGTACTCTCTATGCTAGGATGACCTCCATTGATATGGGATCAATGATACTGGTCTGGGACCAGTGGTAGGAGTTGTACCATACTATGACGCTGACTTCGGGTCGGTTGAGACTGGTCTGGGATCAATGGTACATTCTCTGAGATTGACTTTGAGTCAGTGGAGGATGATATTGGTCTGGGACCATTGGAGTTGTACTCACTATGACGTTGACTTTGGGTTGGTTGAGACTGGTCTGGGACCAGTGGTACATACTCTGAGACTAACTTTGAGTCAGTATGATACATCCTCGATCATTTCTTCTTCTTCATAATTCGGACAAAAGCAGAGTAGAACAGAACAATGCAAGAGCAGAGCAGAACAGAACAAAATAATACAGATCAGTGCAGGGCAGAGCAAGACAAAGCAAAACAGGCAAAATAGAGCAGAGCAGGGCAAGGGTCAGGCTGTACAAGGCAGTGCATTTGATGGATGAATAG